>CM043020.1:16585776-16797752 GCA_023690525.1 Holotrichia oblita | reverse complement strand
TGGAGGCTCCGAAAAGATTACACATGCAAAACAACAGATCGTGAATCCTGTGGCTAAATAGAAACCACTCGGTAGAGTTGAGAAGGCGCAGGGACTCATAAGTTCAGCACATAAGGAGCGCAAAACAAAGACCTTACGAACTAAGCGACAAACAAGGCGATGGCCTGTTGCAGAATAAACTGAAGAAGAGTAAACTAACAAAAGCAAAAATGTTCCCAAAACATTAGTGAATGAATAAATTTTTCCATTTATGAAGAAAAGAATACAAAATCCAAAACTTTCAAATATTGAGGGGAGATAGTAGGAGTATTATGCTTTCAGCACAGCACGAATTCCAAGAAGCATAAACTTTGAAAGTTACAAAAAGATGCCGCACAGAATGCCCTATTCACATAATTCGTAGAATGAGCAGATTAACATGTGATAAGTGTAGTAAACTAACCTCTAATCTCTAATCTATAAATCATATTTCTAACAACAGCAATGATCGATTTCCAGCAGGAGTTTTTGCTTGTATTACTTCACTTTACTCCTTCCTCTCATGTTTATTTTTATTGTAAAATAATCTAAAATGCTGGCTTTCCTTTGTAAGAAATTCAGATATTATATAAAATGTCATCAAAAAAAACACATCGAATAGATATTGCATCGGATAAACTATTTCAACTCAATCAAAATTGCCTAACTTGTTGAAGTATTGCATCAAAGCTGCATTCCTTATTTTATTTATATAAATTATGAAAGTAAAAAATTACAAGGTTACGGTTATTTTGATTATATCAAACGTACGTAGCTTAGTATGCATAAATTAAAAAGAAATAAGTGTCTAGTTATCCATTCGATCGAATATGCAATTATTGATATGCAATGTTTTTATTTTACTGTTTAAATAGATCTCAAACTGTGAAGGTGATATATTTATTATTTCTTATATATGACGCAGCTGCTTTGAGCGACGAATAGTTTTTTTTTTATGTTTTGTGTAAAAACCAGAGACTGACGCGTAAGTAAAAAGATGCCCACAATATTTTTATAGCACCTCAGCTAGGAATATTTGTATTTTCTCCTGAATAATATTAAAATGAAGAAATTAAATCTTGGAAAAATGTTATTTAATGTAAATTACTCGTTTAAAATAAAGCTTTAGTTTGATTGTATATAAAGGAATATACAATTTGATTAAACAATAGTGCTATTTATCAGTAGAGTAAGAAATATTATTAATTTTATTAGTGATAATTGGCACATAAAAAATTATTTCAATAACGCGAATAAACTGTGATGTATTCGTAAGACTCTAGGAATTATCTAGAACAGGGGCTGGCAACAAAGTACCTGCGGATGAGCACGTAGGCCTTCTAGAAATTACCAGAGCGCCCTCGAATATAAATTGTTAAAGGGATGATTTTAATATAATATATGAACCTTGGCTATAACTATTAATAGAATATGATTTATAAATACGGGCGCCATTGATATATAATGGCTTACGCTGATACAAAAAATGTTGTTAGTGTGTTAATTTAACACAAAAAGACAAAGAAAAATCTAGTATTGGAATAAATCATTGTTAGTGTTGCCTATATAGGATCCTAATATGGTGTTAAATAAACACGTTTTGCAATTAAATAAACCCTTATCTAATGTTTTTTTCCTAAGTAACTAGAACAGATTTTTAAGACGATGCCAAAGAATTTTTGAGCATAAAAACTTGATACAACTCAGTGGGTTTTGTAGATCCGAATATCTATTCTGTGGTGATGATGGTAAATGATAAATTTGGTAGAAGTAACACCTATGTACAGTGACTCACGGTGAAAATGATGCAGTGGTATATAATTTGGTAAATAGCTGAAAAAGTTAGGAAAAGTAATTATTTGGGAAAAGTAAATTAAATATATTATATCTACTATTCTTCAAATATGTATATTATAAAAATAAAACAACACTAATTTGATAAAAGAAGTCGCTGAGAGTTCACATTAGAGCCCCAAAATAAAGATTTTGACTTTTGGAAAACTGTTTTCTTCTGCAATAAGCACAAATGTAATCTTTTTGGCTCAGATGGGAGAGCTAATGTGTGGAGGAAAAAGAATAAAGAATTAAAACCGCAATATTTAAAATGTACTGTTAAGCATGGAGGTGGGTATGAAATGGTCTAGGGCTGTGTTTTTGTTGCTAGTGTTGCAAACCATTGATTAAACCATTTTATTGAAGGTAGTATGGATAGATTTATGAACTTAAACATCCTTGAACTGCATTTAATATCTAGTGCCAGAAAACTTGACATAGATGATTTTCGATTTTACAAGGACAACGATCCGAAATATTCTCCCCTGTGGCGTAAGGATGGTTGTTATATAATTGCCGCAGTACGATGAAAATACTAGCTTAGTCACCTGACGTAAACATTATCGAGAATTTGTGGCATATTCTTCAAACAACATTACGTAGACATCGAATATCCAACAGGAATTACTTAAAAATGTGCTGTTTTCAAGAATGGAACAGTATTTCGCCTGATGATAGACGTAAAATCTGTTCCAAATAAATTACAATTCATTATAAAACTTAAAGGAAACCTCACTAAATATGAATAGATTAATTTACTTACCAAATAACTACTTTTCCTAACATTTTCAGCTACTTACCAAATTATATACCACTGTATCATTTTCACTGTGAGTCACTGTATGTATTTAATATCAATGAGCTTGCAAACAAGTCGCTTTTGTAGACGTAGACAACTTTTAGATGAATGAAACCTTGCGTTTAACGTAAGGGCTTCCCCAAGGATTAATCTTGGGTCCTACTACTTTATTTTTTTATACAACCTGATGATACATTTAAACCGTTGCAAAGTTACTTGCATATATATATGTATGCACATTAGGTACCTCTCGTAACACTATTGTTTTTATCTTATCATCCATTTGTATTAATTTTTATTTATTTATATATTTTCTGAAATGTTAATTTTAAATTAAAAAGGCCTCTTAGTCAGATCACAACACATAATAATAATTTCAAAGATAATCCTAAGAATAATGTCAGTCTATACTATTGAATTTTACATTTTGGCACAAAAACTAAAGTTTCACTCGTTCAAAATGATTAACTAGAATAATGAGCGTTTAAAATTGTTTTTATGGAAGGATTAATAGTACTGAGCTCGTCGAATGACAGGATGCACTGTCAAATAAAAGATAAACATTAATAGAATTGATGAACAATTGTTTCAAAGATGCTACAACTCAAACTGAAGCAACCTTGATTGTTGATCGTGATTTGATTGATGAATAAGAATTCGAAACCTCATATGTCATTGATAACTTTTCGGAAATTCTTTGGTTCTAATTCCAAAATTAATTCGCTTCGTTATTATATCGTCTTCGTTTTTATTTTATTTTAAAAACCTACACGTAATTTAATCTTTATTAGATCATTTTAAAATAAACACCGCCACGTCATATTTGACAACTTAAACTAATAACAGATGTATGAAAAGAAAACTCACCGGACCCTATCGGCGAATTCAAACTTAGACTTTTTCTTAGAATGTGCATGTATGGGGGAAATGCTAGGCTCGCTGGCCGTTGCCGGTGGGGAAGATGAACCTGTGCTGGAGGATAAGCTACCGGCGCGACCACGACCTTCATTTGCGGCGGCAACGTGGTGTGCCGAAATAGCGAGCGTAGGTCGGGAATTACGATTGCGCTTTTTCTTTTTCTTGTTACTGGTATCAATTTCCTCGACCCTGCCGAAGATGTTACTTGTAGGAGGCGGTGGCATCCAATCTAGATCCTTCTTAAGGTGACCGCGACCGCACTTGCAGCCGCACGCCTTAAACGCCAGATCGTAGCCCTTCTTCGTCCATAGATTTTGATGGCGTTGCCTCTCCGACCAGGACCTAGCCCTGCCGCACGTTTTTAGATAGGCTAGGACGGTCTGCTCCCATTGTTCGAAGCACTCGCGATGCATATAACGACCCATCATGCAGGAATCGTTATTGCATGTTACCTGACGGTATCGCGTAAATCATCTAAGGAGATGAGCATCGGATCGTTGTTATTCGGGGTGATTTGTTGTTGGACGCGAAGACACTCGCCGTTCGGTACACAGCAACGGGTCACGCCGGGCTCCTCTGATTCCGTGCCGCCACAGAGGAGGCCTTGTACTTGGCCATGGTGCCGGCGCGGGGCCATCCTATTCACCTCCACGGTGCTGATAATTTTTAACAGTTCTATTGCGAGTAAAACAGTACTTATATTTTTTTATTTAAAGTCTATTAAATATTGTTTGTAAAAGATTAAACGTATCTCAGAGCGAACTTTCTTTGATAGAGCAACAGAGAATTATGCGTATAGCGAGATTATCTCGAGAACTGTCGCCTCTCTGTATGAGATGAGGTGATGTATTGTATATCTGTATGTATGTATGTATATAGCTGACCTTGGCACGTCTTACAGGCAACTCTCTCGAATGCCTACTACTACTGCAGCCGGCTGCACGCACCGCACCGCCGGGGAAAGTGCCCGGGAGGGGAGTCCCGAAAGCGAAAGGTAGGGGCCGGAGTGGGGTTGTGATTTTCGCTTTTCACTTTCGGTTTCGACGGCCGACGCAGGCGCCGCGCCGGTTTCACTCTCGGCAGCCCTGACCGACGACGTCGACGTCGTCGTCTATGGAGGAGACGCGGTGTCGATGATGCCGATATCGGCGGTGACGATAGCGATGGCCTCCGAGGAAGCCGGCCGGCGAATTGGCGCGAGATCTGCGTATCCACGTGATCCTGATAATGATAATGCAACAGCGTAATATGTGCATCTATAGCGATTTCCCCTATCGCAATGTTGCATTTACGAAATTTTTATATAAACAGGGGAAAAAAATTCTTAATTCAAGGTTATAAGAGTCGGTTAAATAAAAAAAGAATTTCTGAGGATAACTTGTTTCTGCAAGTTTTAACATGATATGCACTTTTAATGTAGCAATATAGAGATATGTATATCTATTTTATTTTAACAAAATTTAATTAATTATTAATGATATATACTGTCCTTCCCAGTGAATATATTTTAAGGAATTTTTGCGTGTGTGAATTAACTCATCATTTTAAAATTAAAATTCTAGTAATTGTTGCAGTAATCCTTGCGTAAATGATAGTGTGCTTGACGGTGACCATGTTAATTTTGCTTTCGAGGTATATGTACTTCCGATACTATAAAGCGTACGAACGTAATTTTCTGGAATAATGTAAAACAAACCTAGAACAATTAGGAACAACCCTAAGAATTTCAATTTTCGTAATATGGTGGGCGAACTTCACAGTAAATAAAAATTTGTTTTTTTTTGATCGGTATCAATCTGATATCAAGGACTGGGTTCGAGAACCCATTAGCTCTCGTAACACGTCTCCCGAGTTAAGGACTTAAACGTTGTAGTGTTATTGATATTATCGATTTTTTATCTGTATCTTCGGTACTATGAAATATGGGGGTGTAATTTTCTGGAACAATGTTGAAACAACCGTCAACATTTCAATATTCGAAAAATGATGGGTTAGGAAAACATTTTTTTTATATTTCTCCCGTGCTATGAAAGATAGGAACATAATTTTCTGAAACAATGTAGAAGAAACCTCGAGCAACAACTATCAGAAATTGATTGTCCGTCAGCATCAGATACGAATTGTTACCTTTTCTATAGTTTTCACTTTTATTAAAGATGAAAAAGATATGAAAAGCGTGAAGCCAACAAAAATCAGAAAAAAATGGGATCTATAAACTATGTACGAAGCAGTCCAAAATATAGAGAGTGGTGAAATTAATTTAAGAAATGCTGCCCAGCTAATTCTTCTTAGTTTTCTCAAGCAAGTTATTATCTAATTATGTCACAAAATTATCTCCACTTCCTGCTTGAGAGAAAAGAACTACTGCAAGGCGACGAAGGGCAGAACCCAGTGAATTATTAACTACTTCGACCCATAAGAAAACTCCTGCAGGAAAAAAAAAACAATGGAGAAGAAGAATATATGGCAAAGCTTGGTAAAGCTATAAAGAAATCAAAAAAAAGCACACAGGAGGAAAAAATCAAGGTAAGGAAAAACAACATATCCACATTATTTAGAATCTCATGAGGAAGATAACAGCTTGGGAAAAATTTCAATTTTCGAAAAATGATGGGTTAATTTCACACCGAAAAATTTTCAGAAAATATAACTTTATGCTATACACTGTGTTTTCAGATGTAGTTGCCAAGATGGCAAAAAAAACTTTTTAAATTTTACAACAAAATCACTCATAAAAAAATGCTGCCAGTAGAAAGAACTAGTTTGGTCTAGAAATAAATTGCATTTGACATATAGAGTGTTAACGAATAAAGAAGGAGAGAAATACCATTATCTTGTATTGTTAATAAAAAAGTTCCATAAAAAATAACATCAAATGAATGATTGATAACAGGTAGTATTGTCACTTTGGTAGCATTCAAGCATTTTTAGATATATTTAATTTAATCGAATGTAGTTCTATTGATATTTTAGTCACGATTGCTTTAGAATGTCAGATTTATCACCTTCTGTCTCAACAGTTCATGACTCTTTCATGACTATGATAGAAAGTATTAACCTTATAAAGCTTAAGTTTGAAGTTTGACGTCTCTACGTTGTTCAGTATTTATTTCACAGACGTCAATAGTGGACATTCTCAATTACATAATTTGTAAACATAGAAAAAATCGGTCGTCGTTATGTGATTCAATACTTTCATTTGAAAGGCTTCAGTCCGACCGATATTAAAACGGAGCTAGATGATACTCTGAAGAGAGGGGGAGGGGGAGAGGAGGTCTGTTCCTTCGTTTACATCAGTAAAACATTGGTTAGGAGAGTTTAAACGATAGATTCACTAAATGTGGGTGAGTTACCTGAAGTATTTTCTTTCCCATTTGAAAAAATCTTGAGCTATTAAATTTAAACACAAAGTGATAATACTATTGCGATGCCATTTAACAGCTATTATAGTTTTCGCCATAATCTTTCTATAATTGTATCATCACCCTTGCCCTTTTCTGCATTTTTCTCGAATTTCGTCAATGCACTTGCTAGTATATGATTTTTCCGAATGGAAAAGAATCAGATCGTTAGTTCCTTAAAACGCCTAAATTTTCCAAAACTACAGTATAGGGTCTACACCATATGGCTCAAACCAATTTTCATGATTCAATAGCGTTGCTTCTCCCCTGACGACCGACAACAGTGTATTCATTAAGTAGTAATACACCTATAAATTATTCGACGTCTATCTTGTCTATTCTTCCATGGTGCTTTAGGTGCAATATTTCATCATCGATTAAAAACTAAATTAATTACAGGAATCCGGCCCCAAGCCTTTCTTTTTTTGTCCTCAAGACTGAAGAAAGAGCTACCTGAAGGATTGAAGGAAAAGTGACCTGAAACAAGCTCTTGGTTCAGACCACTTAATCATAGCAAACCACAAATCATTGTGTGACCAACCACCGGTTAAATTTTATCCGATCTTAGAGATACATAGAGGTTTCAAAGTTCAACGCACTTTTCGCAAACTTTGAGAAGTGATCAAACGCTAAAAATGGTTCGGCTTATTGTTCTGATGATGGTTATCAAAAGATGATTTTCTAGTGTTTGTGGTTTTGAGACACAATACAATATGTCGTATCATTTTTAGCGTTTGGCTACCTTTGAAAGTTTATAAAAAGTGCGATAAGCTTTGAAACGCTTATAACTTCATGGTCGAATAAAAATTAACCAGTGGGTGGTCAAACGATTATCTTCGACTTCTTGTAGTCTAATGGTACAGAACAAGAAGCTACAGCATTTTTAGCGTTTGACCACCTCTCAAAGTTTGCGAAAAGTGCGATGAACTTTGAGAACTGTGTTATATATATAACTTCCAGGTTGGATAAAATTTAACCGGTGGGTGGTCAAACGATAACTTGTGGTTTGCTGTGTTTTAGTGGCCTGGAGCAATTTTTAGCGGCATTTTGTTTTCGTTTTTTGTGGACTAATTTAATTAAGGAAATTAATTTGTTTTTTTGGCCTAATTTATTATTTGCGACTATTGTTAAGGTTATTATTAATAATGATACGATGGTCAATTCTATCCTGCAACAAAAATGTTGTTCTTGTAGTAAAACAAATTTCCTAATAATTTTTCAGACATGATCAAACGATGGTCAATCGTATGCCACAAAATTTTTGTATGACAAATTTTTTTACATTTTCGTTATCAGACCTCGAAATATGGATGTAGTGGCTATGGCGTAAATGAAAAGTGGTCAATCGAAATCGCTGATGGTCAATAGTAGTCAGTAAATGGGTCAATCCTTTCCGTCATTATCGTGAATTTTTGACCACTTTGTGGTGACAACTTCACAGACCTGAGAAACATACTTTTAAATCTTAAATAATATTCTCAAACTCTATATTTAGTTTTATACTCGTGTACGTCACATAAAACTTGAAAATAATATCGGGTATTTGAACTGCAAAACAATACGGGAACTAATTCCGCACGTTTACGACTCGTACATACATATAAACACAAATACATTATTATATACTACCTAAACGCCCTACTTTAAGCGCGTTAACACAAATATTTGAATGCAAATAGTTCTCATATATTAATATTTGCATATTTACAATCACATATTAAAATTCGTTATCGCAAACTCCAGATTGCTATACATCTTACTGTAAACTGTATACGCACACAAAAACGCATAATGTCAATTTGTGCACACATAAATAATAAAGAGGTATGTTTGTGTAGCTGTTACATCCCAATACTTCAGTTATTTGCTAAAAATGTGCTAAGTATTTGAATAGAAGGTACAGATAAGCATGCGATGCAACAATATTTGCTGAACCTCTTTATAAGTATAAAGTAATTGACATGTATATTTTTGTTTGCTCTATTAAAGATTATCAATCTTCTGTCTGAAGGATAGACTAGACTATTGTACAACATATGTACTATATAATAAACAAAATGTCACGAGTTCTTTTCTAACCAAATAGGATCTCTTGTTTGAACATGTTGAATCGGAGATAACTTTAAAAAATAATAAAAATAAGAATAGGTAAGGTTAATTTTATTGTTCGTAATCTATAAGAGGTACTACAGATAATACATTGTTAGCTCCAAACTTATAAAGGCACTATTCATACAAACAGATTAAAACTAGTCGCGCATACACATACATATTATAAGGATTTGGATCCAATCAATGTATTTTTCTAGAAATAATTAAAAATTATAAATTTAGAAACAATTGACTGTAGATCGGCAAAATCACAAGCCTTCTGTCTTCTTTGTAAAAAATTGTCTTTTAGCTTTTATAACTATCTATTTATTACTTGTTCACTACTATTTTTGAGCTAGTACATCATTTTGATAAAAAAAAGATTATATTAGTTTGATCTTCATTCGTAAATTTAACAAGTGAATGAAATTTCATTTCAAAAACCGGATTTCGGTACCATTTTTTGCGTTTTCCACCAAAAATAATATTGTAGCTCATGAGCATAATAGACTTTCTTCTTAATGTTCTATGGGGGCAGGAGGACAACACTTTCAAAAATAAATCAAAGCAAAAAATGTGTAAGAGCTATAATGAAAGTTAGTAGCAGAGAACACTGCAAACCTTATTTATAACTGTTTAGTTTTTGCAAGAAATAATTTAAAAAATTTGAAAATACAGTCAGATGTACATAATTATTCAACAAGAAGTAATTAATCCCTGACTATTCCTTATCACAGAATATCTTTAACACAACAGTCTGTTAAATATCAAGCAATTAAATTTTATAATAGTTTGCAAAATGAAATTAAAATATTACCAGTAAGGCAATTTAAAAAAGAAATAAAACAATTGTTTTTTATAGAATAGAATAATTTCTTTTATTGTAAATCACAATTGACACTGTTTCCTCCTTCGTTTTATAATTATATCATGTAGATTGGATTTGGAAGCTCCGAAAGGGGTACATTTTCCATTGAAGATGAACACCGATCGGGAAGGTCAGTTTCTGTGCCCGTCCCGAAAATGTTGATGCATTTCATGACATGATTTTGACCTACCGTTGAATTGGGCTAAAATGAATACTTGAAGCACTGAATATTTCATGTGAACGCGTCCATCATATAGTTCACGTCGATTTGGACATGAGAAAAATTTCTGCAAAATGGATTCCCAAATGTTTGAATGATGACCGGAAGCGTGCAAAGTATCAAAGCATGACGTTCGATCTATGCTCGGTTTGAAAATGATGCAGACTTCTTAAGACGTATTGTTACTCCGGATGAAACTAGGGTATATTTCGACGACCCAGAAACAAAGCAACAATCAATGAAATCAAGACACTCAGATTCTCCAAGGCCTAGAAGTTTCGTATTCAAAAATTCTGCTGGAAAAGTTCTTGCTTTAATTTTTGGGATTGCGATGGAGTAATCATGATTGATTTTCTGGATAAGGGTGAAACAATATCTGCGAATTATTATTCGACGTTATTGACCACTCTATGAGAAAAAATTATGGAAAGAAGACGCGGAAAATTGTCCAAAGGTGTTTTGTTTTTGCAGGACAATACTTTTAAAAAAATACGGGGAGTGGGGGTTGTTTCTGGAAAACAAGAACAATGATAGGCAAATTATTGTCGCTATCCTTTAGTAGTCATAAAACAGAGATATATATTAAAGCAAATAGCGAAAGGTAGCGTTGGTTTTAGGGCGCTCCACCCTCCGAAAACGGGCGAGTTAGCATCTATGAAAGTTACCATTGTTCTTACACTGCATTCAGTCTACAAACCCACCAAACTTCATTTAAATCGGTGAGGGACGTTTCTCTGTGTTTTCTTGTGTATCTGTGTGTGTCTAAGGTGTTTGTATCTAAGGTGTGGGCACTAAAATGTTCGGATGGATTATATCAAGAGAAGAGAACTTCTAAATAGCTATTGTACTTTTTTATGAAGTTGCCAATATCTCTAATCATAAGTCTGACTGATAGTTCGTGATCGACTCCTACATAAGAAATTTTGAGTTAATTATTGACGAGACATCATGGAATTTATCGTGAAAGTTTACAAGACTAAATAATTATTATATTATTTATTCGCCCTGAAAACAAAAAAAGAAGATATTCCTGAACATGTTAGACTTCTGATGTAGATTCTTTTGTATAAAACTGACACTGGTACGTCATTTTTGCCTATAAATATCAGAAGAAGAATTAAAAGGAGTAACAGGTAGTGGTATTTTAGTGTATCCTTCAGCGTCAGGATCTATTTCTTTGAATTCTCTTTCTACATCGTCTAGCAAAACATTTTGGTAACTTACTCAAACTAGGAACTTCTTTCGTAGTAGACTTTAAAATGATTTATTCGAAATTAGTATGAACAATACGTCTATATCTTGGCAGAAAACAATAACATGGTCAAATTTCCAGAAATCTAAATCTATCAACATTTTTACGGTAGCTATAAAAAAGATCTCCTACATTTAATAATTAATATCTCGAAAGCAGACTTGGCTAGGGCACAAATTTGAACAAGATGAGCACAAAATGATGGCATGATTAAATTTTGAAATATCAAAAGTGCGGTGACAAGATGACGTTGGTCTCCACCATTTAAAGTTTAAAAAACTTACAGGATAACAACTTGAACTACGAAAGCCTATTGATAGGGGAAGGTAGTGGGAGGTAAAATTAAATGTATTCATTAGTACTGTCAACTATTTGTATGACAGGAATGTCAGTGGTTATATCAAATACTATGGCAAATTATAAAACCACTTTATAATTTGCGCTTTTTGATTAATTCTGTATTCCATTAGGATAAAGTTTGATGGTTCGGTAAAGTATTTGACATGACCACTGACAGTCTTGTCATATAAAAAGTTGACAATAGTAAAAGGGATACATTTAATTTGAACTCCCACCACCCTCTCCTATCAATACGGTGCTCAAGAAAATAGATAACCATCTTGGCAGACAAGCTTAGTCTTGTTTTACATTAAAATTTATTACTGAAGACATAAGTTTCAATATGGTGATATTGACAACCATCATTACTTGTATCGTACTATTGACAGCCAAATTCGATAATATCAATGTTTCTGTTGAAACATTACTTTTTTCCTAGTCTGTAAAATATGTCTTTAAATGTTAGAAGGAAAAGGTGATCACAACTAAATTGTCCCAAGAGAAAATTTTTCAAAAATACATATACTGTCTTCAGAAGACAAATATGATTAATGCCAAGTTCTTCTGATGGTGTATGGTTTTCTGAACAGGTTTCCTCTTGAATGAATTTCTTGCTGTTTTCAAGTCGCAACTCACAAGGCAATTATTTTAGATTTTGAACTTTAGTGGCTCAACTACGCCTTAAGTTCTCTGATAATTTTTCTTTATATGGACGAGAAAATACAAGTTTGTATCGCGCAATTTTTACAGTGTTCAACTTAGGTTACACTTTTCAACAGAATTTATTATTTGTGTTAACAGATTCTGTATCGTCTTCTTTTATAGTTTTTTATTATTAACGAACAAAATATCTTTGTAATTCAATATTTCCGGACATACAACATAATAACATGTTAATCAGCAGACTTATTTAATATTTAACTTTATAATTTTCCATTTAAATACATAACCTGAGTTCTTCATTCTTGACAATGTACACCAGTGTCGTGTCTGTATTTACCACGAAACAGAACCCGGTCTGAAGAGTAACAAAAAAAACATACATTGTTGTATTGTGTATAATTAACCATGCCGTTATATTTACATTCGAGATTCAAGTAGTTCTACTACAACTCCGATGCAAGAAATAAAAACCGCTCTCTCAGTTTTAAATAAGCCTCACCAGACCTTGACATGTTTCGGAGAATTTTCTTTCTCTCGCTGTTCCTTTTGATATACTCTTGTGTATATTTATGCGCTGTGTGCGTCATCGTGGATGTGTCGGTGTATAGAGTATCCGAAAAAAGATTACAAAAACCAGTGCTTTAATCGTAACAGTAGTTCGTTAAGATAGCTCACTTGAATAGGCTACTGTTGCTTATTTATTTACTTATTATCTTTATGGAACGTAATTTTGATAGTACTTCTTGTACCAGTTAAAACTGTCGAAGTGTTTGTCGTATTTGAACAATTTGTAAGTGCGTGTCTACTAAGAAAATGGGCAGTCATATTATGAAAAAGATTAGAATATAAAATATGTTCTGATCATAGAATATTTTTTTTAATAATTACATTGAGGCAAATAAAGTTGGGCTTTTATTTCAATAAAACAGTAAATTGATTAGTTCGACTTTCAAACTCGTTACTAATAATTATAATGTTTGTTTTTCAGTATACATAGCTTTCTTACCTGATCACGTTGGTGCAATATGACCAACACATGTTTAACTGAAATAATCTAGCTTTCTAGATAGATACCATGATAAAAAGTCTTAGCAATATCTATGTAAATTACAACTATCTGATCCAATCGATGCATGACATCTGCTATTCTTTGCATCAGTATCATTCGTAATACCAAAAAGGTTACGCTTCAAGGTTAGATCCTTGCGGCACACGAGAGGGAGAAGACGACTAAGATGATACGAAGCAATTATAAAATATATAGTTGCACCTATCGAAAAAGTATGGATGAAAAAGTTTAAGCAAAGCAGAAGGTCTAAAAACTAGTATAATAAAATGTTATAGTCTACGGTACCAAATGCACCACTACACCCATTTCACTTTGCCTCTCCAGTTTCTGGCAAATTGATAGCGCTGTAAGAAAATGGTGAAAATTTCCCCGAAACAATTTTTCTATCTATTTAGAGACGTCCGTAAGTCCTTCTATCGGTTCTGGAGGCCTTGGTGGCGAGTTTGACGACATGATGCCGGAGTAAAGGGAACCCCAGGTTCACAGGATATTCCTGACGAACCAGGACACTCCCACGATCATCTGCAGCATCTTGTTCGGAAGGACCACCAATCTTCTCGAGTGGGTCTTAGCCAGTCGTGCATTATTCCTGCGTTCCACAAGGAACTAATCTGGGACCACTACTCTTCTTACTTTTTATAAATAACCTGTGTGACCATCTCTTGTGCGAAAAAGTATTGTTTGCTGACAATTTAAAAATTTATACTCGAGTCCGTTCCGCTAATGATCTACAAAAGTTAGATTGATGTTTTGAAAGTGTGGTGTGATAAAAATAAATTAAACATGTGCATACCCAAATGTAAGATGGTCTCATTCGTTACAAAATTAAATCCTATACATTACAGCTACAAATTCGATGATAAACAATTTCAACGATGCAATTCGGTTAAGGATTTTGGTGTAACTTTTGATTCAAAG
This sequence comes from Holotrichia oblita, assembly GCA_023690525.1. Classification (NCBI taxonomy): domain Eukaryota; kingdom Metazoa; phylum Arthropoda; class Insecta; order Coleoptera; family Scarabaeidae; genus Holotrichia; species Holotrichia oblita. Next base: position 16,783,363 of record CM043020.1, on the reverse strand, counting down.
CTAACATTTTGGAACATTTGGAATGTATTGGAGGTTATAAGTTCTGCTTTGAAAACATTGGGATTCATGATCAGAACTACACGATGTTTTACATCAATTGATACAATTCTGCCGTTGAATTTATTTCGTTCATTTATACGTTCAAAACTTGAGTATGGTTCGCTCATTTGAAATGGTGCAAAGACGTTTTCTGAAGTACTTGCACCTTCCGGTTAATGGTTTTTATCCTGACAGTGGTTATCCTCATGACTTGCTACTTAAACAATTTGGGATGGATACTTTATCAACTCGGCGGAACCAGATGAATGCTACGTTTTTATATAATTTACTCCATAGTGGTGTTGATGCTCCCGATTTGTTGAGTAAGGTAAACTTTTATGTTCCTAGGATCCTAGGCATGATATGCCATTCTATTGTTCAAGGCCACGTACTAATATATTACTTAGATACCCAATACACAGAATGAGATCTATCATACTTCCTCATGCGCATTTTTAAATATTTTTCTTCTGTATAGAAACAGCTTTTTTCCTAAAATATTTAGTTTTGTCTTAGCGTATGCACGATTGGTTAGTAGTTAGTGTTCAGAAAACTAGTTTTTAAAATTAATGTTACACATACATACATATGTTTAATGTAATACTTTGTCCTGTAATTGGATGTAATCTGTTGGGCAAATAAATCCATTATTATTATTATTAATTATTATTATTATTGTTGTACGTAGAAATGTCAGATAAACCAAAATTATGATTTTTTAAGAAAGAGAACTCTTCGAGCAGAGCAATGGCAGGAACATCGATCTTGCTGCCATGAATTTCTTTTGGATCTTCTCCGTATGCAAATTCAGTCAAGTTAGCCTTTAATCCAGGATGACGCCAAGGTACAGGGCCGATTGGCTCTAGGGAAGTCGATAATCCCTTACAAAGATATTATCGTGGGGTGAGCCTCTTTTCCTGCTAAAATGGATCGCGACACATTGCGCCTCGTTGAGCTTGAGCACTCCAATGGCCGATGACTCAATCTCCTCATTTGTTGATGGATGTGTAAATAGCTATGTCATCAGTATAAATAGCTAGGTGAACTTGCGGGGATTTTAAAAGATCGTGTGTATATATCAGAAATAAGCAGCACATTAGCCGCCATATCGAGCCAACCTCTACAAACCTAGATTATTGTGTGTTTCTAGAAATTTTAAAGCAAAGCAGAAAAAGTGTAGTATTGTTGGTTTTGCTATTCCATCTTATTTCCAAAAAATTTTAAAATATGGACACAATATAATTAGATGTGTATTCAATTAGAAATAGAAACAACAAAAGAAAACAGTTGATTTGTTTCTAGAAAGATAGCAATTTTATCTACTTGTAGTACTTTAAACAAAGCATTCAATATCTTTCTTCGTACCAGATCATTAGTTGCATAAGAAGTAATGAATCAATAAGTTGATAATAAACATATACATACTTGGAAATATTTAAAGTTTGCTCATATCTCACTATTCTGTGAAGACTTATCAAGCTAAATGACAGAAATCACGCACCATGTAAAGACACAATTTATAAATAACTGATAAGGTATCAAATAATTTGTATCGAGAAAAATAAAAATTATGCAAGAAATGCATAGCCTACGGGTTCAAGTCAAATATAGAGTTAAGCAAAAAGACTGTTCGCAACTTAATAGGAGTGATATCAAAGTAAATCCATCTGGTTCTTCTCTAATGTGTGATAAATTAACATTTTTGTAAAAATTTTTCCGAATTGTATTCATAATCAAGAACTTTTTTAATAGAATACTCCTTTAAAATGTACTATCTTTTTTTTCAGTACCTTAATATAAGGCTTCGTAGTTTGACTGGATTGTAAATTAGATGCACTTAATTTTGATATGAAGTGTGCGAATATTAATAATAAAACGATGGCCAAATTTACCAGGAACACTGACATGATGTAAATAACCGCGTATGCAGCTGACCTAGATTCATTTAACACATGTACATAAAAATTTATTGCCTGGTATATGGTAAAATTCCACGTGCCATGCAAAAATCTATCTAACACTTAACCTCACTGAAACCTGTCATTACACATAGTGGTTAACATCTGACAATAAACAATAAGCGTCGTTAGGATTCGTACCGTGAAAGAATTATTACCGTGATTATTATTATTATGACGTAAATCCGTTCCCATTCCATAAATAGATCAGGAAATTTTGAAACCGTCGCAGAATTTTAAATTACAAATGTGTATCAATTTTAACTGACATTTCTATACTTATCGAATTTGTAATCTGTATCGACTGTAGAAGGAGAATTAATTAGAGTGAAAATAATTAAGCGTATTAATTGAATATATAATGAGATTATTACTACTTTAGTAGGTATGACTAATTAACCCAAGTTGCTTAGTTAATCTTATGTCAAGTTATAAAAGCGTAACATAATCATTTTGGTATGTTGTATTGACATTATATTTCGTATGTATGCATGTAATATAAAGCTTTCCTAACTTTATATCTCAATTCAAGACTCGGTTTTTCAACGAAATTCATGAGGTGATTTTTTTATAATAGTTATCTTGACATCCTAATTTAACGCTTATCAATTCACAATAAGTTTACTTACGTTTGAAGTTGGACGAAACCCTGTATTTACATCGACGTAGTAAAACGTATTGATTTATTGTCCAATTCAGATATGCTTGAAAAGTTTTAAAAGGAATTTTGAACAAATTAGTTATACAGATCGTTTATATTTAGTTAAACAAACAACACGTTTGTTAACATAGATAATTGGCTTATTATGTTCGAGTAAAATAATAAAACACCTTGGTTTCAATGTAATGCATAATGTTCCATAATCATTATCACCGGTTTCGATTTTGAGTGGACATAAGATTAAATGAAACGACCAATATCATCAGCACATAGAAATAATGACGCAGCTACCATTCACCATCTTTAAGAATTATTTCTTATGTTTACAATTTCTTCATTAAGTTTTGTAGAATAACATCGCATTCTAATTTTCAAAAATTTTTCAGAAATAAAATAATCACTTTTTTTTTCGATAAAGTTTGAACCCTACTTTGATTTTTGCTGGGTGTTAATGCTGATCAACTTTGTAATGTCTATGCTACCACTTCCAGCAAATACTGAAGCTCATACCTACTAACTTTTTAAGCGTTTCTATGTTGACACTTTTGCATTTAAGTGTCTAATCACAGCACAAGCATTATGAGCAAGCAAAAAAAAAACAAAACAATATTCATATAGAAAGGCAAAGTCGTTTGCGTATTTCTACAGGTAAGAATCTAATGCTTAACAAAGTTCGTAGCAATAGCAAGACTGCATTTCTAAATACCACCATCCTTAAGTAATCAACTCTGGCTGTTAGTTGAGTCGCTGCTGTTACAGAGCAAACATGTCAGATACGATTTGTCAAGAGAACATGTATGAGCAATTGCTACGATTTTAAGGTCGATTTAAGTGAACAACAAAGTCTTGAAGGATTGCAACTCGAATTTAAACGAGTTGGGATATTACTTGCTAACGAAGAACGTGTTGGTAGTCCTGTATCGCAGGGTTCTGTCCTTTGTCCCCGTTTATTTCTCATTTACATTAACGACCTGAAGATCACAGACAGATCTTCTTCCCGATGTTGTTCTAGGTATTTGTCGTTGACACCACATTAATGAATTCTAACTAGTGCATCAGTGAATTGGGTGCGTCTGTTGCTGATTGTGGGGATAGTGTTGGGGATTGATTTTTGGTGAATCGTTTAGCTTTTGTAGTCACAGTTGTCTAAACTGACTATTTTTATTAGATCACTTAAGGATAAGTTATCACCGCAGTATTTGATTCAGGTTTATTACGCACTGTTTCAATCATATACATACATATATCTTATGCTATTTTAAATTGGGACCATTCATTGGATTTGCGTAAAATTTTGTGTATTCAGCGGCGATGCGTTCGATTAATAGCGAGTTTGGGATACAGAGATGATTGCCGGTTGTACGTTAGTCAATTTAAAATATGTACTAACGACGCTTTGTTTGTTTATCTTAGAGTCCTTATTATTTATACAGGAGAATATCAACAGATACACTTGCGATGGTGAATTTCACGAATATCATACACGCCCATCAAAATCAGCGCATAGGGTGAATTATTACGCTATATATTTTTTCATGTCGCACCGAGTACTGTTAAACAGCTTCCTTTTGTTTCCTTTGAGAATATTGTGAGGGACTATCTCTTCTCTAACTCAAGCAATAAATTTGTAATAGAAGGTAGCTTATCAGAACAATTTTTGGTTAAAGAAAAACTAAGGCAAGGTGATCGTCTAACAACCAATCTGTTTAATCTAGTTCTGGACGTAATCATCAGTGATAATGCAATAAGAACAATAGGTTCAGTCTGGCATCATAAAGAGCAATATATAGCTTATGCCGCCGATATAGTCCTAGTAACAAGGTCAAAGAATGAATTAGAGACGGTTTTCGGACGATTTGTTGAGAAAGCCAAAAGGTATGACTTGATAATAAGTCAAAGTAAAACAAAATATATGGAAATGCGCTCGGATGTGATATAAAGGAAGCATTACTTTCTATTTAGAACAGGAGAAAGAGTTGACCGGTTTGAATATCTAGGGGTCACAGTAACCAACAAGTGCCAAGAAGAGTATGAAGGAGAGGTATGAAGAGTATAAAAAAATCTCGAAAGGAAATAGAGCGATTGGACAGCTAGCAAATATACTAAAACCAAAACTTTTAAGCAGAGCAATTAAGATTCGAGTTTATGAATCAATTGTGCGGCTAGTGGTGATGTACGCAAGTGAAGCGAGTGAAGAATATATGGAGAAGACGCAGAAACAAAGAAGTAATGGATACATATATAAAAAGCTTACGATAACAATGAAGCGCTCAAAGAAGTAGGTGGTTAGGGCACATCATTCGAGTGCCAGAATAAAGAGTACCGAAAATAGTTCGTTATGGGGGAGATGGTGGTAAGAGGAAACGAGGGCGACCAAAGAAGAAATGGGTTTAGCTGGCAAAACACGACATTGACCAAAGCAAATCGAATCTTGTAATTATGTTATGAGATCTTTCGGATTTCAATTTTAATCTTGTGTGTAATGTTAGAAAATTACTGTTTGGCGTTCACGTTTGATATCTAGCTTAACCATCTACAAATACTTTCCACTAAAATAAGCAATTTTATGTGTTTTTTTATAAAAATTGGTATTCAACATACTAAATTAATAAACATATTAGGGGTATTTAAAATTAACAAAATGTTAAAAAGTATATCATTAGATTCTGTAAACCGGATCAACCATACTTTGCTTATTTTAAGATCAAAAATTTCATAATAATTAAACTCAAGAAGCATACAATTACTATATTAGCATTTTTTTATAAACTAACCGATAACAAATTCTATCTAAACATCCTGCGATAAGAAATACAATACATAAACTAATGAATAAACTCATAATCTTTACAAAAAGTGAACGAATCTTGACCATTTATAAAATATCCAAAAGAATGAATAAATTCCCACTTTAAAATAAAAAATCAAAAATCTCCGTTTCAAGAACTAATCTTTCTACATAAACATTTTTAAACTTTGAATTTGTCCAGAAATTAGTATAAAATATTCGGAAAATCTCGAAACAGTATCACTTTACTTTCGACAAGCTTGTACCAATTTTCGCCATTCTAACCAAAATGAAGTTCCTGATTATTTTACCATTGATATTCACCACAATTCTAGGTAAGCAGTCTATTATCATTATAAATTAAATTAAAAGAAAATAATACTAATTTTTCAATTTTACAATAGGTGAGTCAACCATTGATATCACCTATACAAATGTACCATTACTAGATGGCAGAATAGTAGGTGGTAGTCCAGTAACAATCGAAGATTATCCATATCAAGTATTCGTGCAGCTTTTGGGAAGTCATAGATGTGGTGGTGCTATTATTAGCGATAGATACATAATATCAGCAGCCCATTGCTTCACGATGTGAGATATGAATGCTGAAAATTAACTAAGTCGGTGTAATATAATGATTTTTCATATTTTAGTTGGCCTACGGCTTGGCACGCAGTTAGAGCTGGTTCTACCTTTCACAATTCTGGTGGACAAGTTGTCGGAGTTAATGCAATCTATAATTACCCAAATTTTAATCAAACAAATTTGGACTTTGACATATCAATCTTACTATTTTAGGACAAAATAAGCTAGTGGTTAATCTGGAAACTTTTCATGAACGGGTCCTGTGATAGATTCTGTATAGTTATAAAAAAACAATATCTTTAGCGACATCAGTAAGTAAAAAAAATCAAATCTGTTCCGTAGGTTCAAATTCAAGAAAACTTAACTGAATAAAACATATTACGTTCAGTACCGGATATTTAGACTTCTTTGATTATACAATCTAATAGAGGTATTGGATATACAAAAGACCCAAAAGAATTTTTCAAGTGACGACTATAAAAGCAATACTGTTTGATTTTGTTTGAATTTATAATGTTACATGAAACTGCAGACCAGCTAGCGAGTGAGTATTCCCAAATGAAATTTTTCGGACCGGAGCCAGGTCTAGGTATGACCTAGAGTACAGTACGTGATGTGGATCATAAAACAACAGCTACATTAAACAGGACTCAGTTTAGGACAGTAAAATGTCTATTAACATGATATGGCTGTCCAAGAGGTCACCTGCACAAGATGGGGATCTATAAAGATGAACACCAATGCAGACTCCGTAATGAGGAGAAGCACTAAGTCAACGTAGGGTTGCTATGCAAAGCGCATTTGATTTACAAGTGGAAAAAGATTTACCAAATGGGCTTCTAAACCTGATCGAGGGAACTAAGCTGTTTGAGTAAAATGAAATCAAGGTAGGAGTAACATAATAGGCCCAGTGGGCCGCAGTGTCAGGAAGATCACTAAAGACTGCCCTGCCTTGATAGTAATCAATCAGTCACCACTATTTTGAAAAGAGATGCCTTGCCAGACAATTATACCACGTTTTGGCTCATTTTAAAACTGCAGATGTAATACAATCGGCTAAATTTGGATAAACAATAACAACTCACTCAATTTGTTGCAATTTACTTTTAGAAAGAATGAGAAAATTGCTTCTGCAAACCATTTTTGTATGGAAGGGAAGTGGATATGGATATGGAAGAGACCTTTTTATTTCCATGAAACAAAAACTTCATGAATAGTATATATGTATTAATTAGATTATATTTTCTAGTAAGATAAGGTTAACATATTTCTGCGTGCGTTAGAAAAAGGTTAATACCAAAATTTCAATATTCTACGTATCTGTGTATATGAACATAAATCTTATTAACATGATACTAAAAATCCATCCAAGTTAATCCATTATCTATAATTACTAGCTATTAGATAACAATGTAAATAATTTTCAAAATCAGGTGATGCATGTAGAAACAAGTGGGTTCTAATAAAATGCTATCACTCATCATACACGAAATTGGAATATTACTCATTTAAATCTCTTTGCAATAAAATTGGAAATACAGCGGAAATATGCCAACATTGCACTAATTTAAATTCTGTTATTAATCTAAGTTCTTGTTTTAAGCATTTATATTTACATGTAATCCTAATTTATACACCACAAAAGTTATATGAAGATAACATTTAAATAGAAATATTTAAGGATTTAAAGATGTATGTAAATATACTTTCAGTTCCGTAGATTCATTTCTATATTTGTAAATATGGAAGATAAGATTAGGGAAAAGGTAAACACAATATAAGGATGCTTTCACAGGTATTACAATTTTTATAGCGTGGTATTTTGTCGTCAGACAATATACCTTCCTTAATCTAATCTCCCCTGTGGTGATAACCAACGTAATTTGTTGTCAATAGCCTTCAAAAGTAAATATTGACGTTATTCAATTTATGCTGCGCGATATATAGATATTTTAAAAAGGATTCAGGATAGATGCGATAAGAGGAATTGAATCTTTCCGCAGTAGTCACCAAAACATACAGTAACTTTATGAATATGCTTGTGCTATGAGGTTATTTTGTTGGATACATCTTAAATGTAATATTGATAGGTTATCTGTAAAAATTCGAAAAGAAGACCTGATATGTTATTTACGAATTTTATTTGACATTACGCAATATTATGTTGTTATTTGTTTTCTTTAACTTATATAAAAATATTCTATTGTATAATCTTATCATTTTCTCATATTAGGCATATGTTTATAAACTTTAGCGATAAACTGTTTGCTTTTTAAATCTGAGATTAAAATTCATCTCGGATGTATTAGTTCTCTGATTCATTTACATATGGGTGAGCTACGAAAGTAAGAAATTGATCGTTTTTATACACTGTGTGAGTGTTGGTATTCGTGATACTAATATTAGTTTTGCAATTAGATGTAGTAAACATGTACATTTGCTTTTACAAGATACTTTTACAAAAATTCATAAATGATTCAATTGGTTATAATCAATTTGTTCAAACTTTATGCACTATTAAAATTATGAATGTATCTTTACGCGTTTAGATTATACAGGGTGTGCTCGTCACTTTTTTTCAATAGTGTATATACATATTATGCTGATAAGCTCTACCTTTAGAAAGCCATGCAATTTTTCAAATATTACGGTTCTTACTTTTGCAGGGAATTGGGTTCGTTTGTTTCGTATAGAATTAAAACACTTGATTTATAATTTATTTAACAAAAAAAAATATAATTAAAAAAATAAACTTTTTCTACCGACCTCTATCGGTCTATCGTAAAATTAAAGTAACAGCGGTTATTATTATTACAGAGTTCTACATATTTTCATATCATTAAAATACGATTCTAGGTTATGTTTTTTTTATATACACAGATCACACTGAGCTTTAACGGGTGATATTAGTTATTAGTATGAATCTGATCTGACCTGGTGGATCCAGCGTGACCTTGGATTGAGGACGGTCTCGATTCGGGACGGGTCTCTTAGGTTGTAGATCTTTGTAATATTTGAAACTTGGGTAAGCTGGGAAACGGAATCAATAGGATAATTAATGATTATTGAAAGGTTAAAGATACAAATGTTTTCCTTGAAATTTTTACGATGAAAAATACGAGCTGTATCCTCCATGAACCATTAAATTCGACTGTCGTTTTGCAAGTTTTTTTTGCGAATTCTGGAAGTATTTTTGGCGTCATTGGCTCTTATTGGATGAGGTAAAATATCTTAAACAAAAGGAAATCGTTTGCGAAATGAAATTTTGGAAAACTTAATTTAATTTATTTTAGAATTTTGGAAATAACTACGGAATCGGACGCAGAGTGCGTTAAATAGGATAATTACAAAATTCTGTAAATTAACTCTGGTGTTTGACAATTCTCTTTGACACTTGGGAATGGTGCCGAATTGAAACTGTAGAATTGGATAATTTTTGTAAGGAACTATTGAAATAGTGATGTTTCCTGAAGCTTGTGTTAAATATGATGTTCCTTATTCTTTGCTGATTACGAAATTACCTTATCTACATTGTCTTTTTTTTATAGTGTGATTGGAAGCATTATTCTTTTATGGCAAAATGTCATCTCTATTCTTAATGATTTCTTTTATAAATTTCATTATTGTCTTCCTAGATTCAATCAGTATATATATATTTTTTATTAATCGTTATTTTAATTTTTATATTAATATACAGGGTGCTGTTCTTGTGCAATATACCTGGTGTCTCCAAAATGGTGTGTTTATATTACTGGGGTTTTATAATTTAATTTTGATGTTCACAAGGTAGCTTTCGACGTCAGACATCCGCACGGTGGATTGAATTGTCATCCTAACACTCTAATCACGGAATATCTGCTGGTCTAATTGCTCCCTTGCTCACTAAGCCAATCATTACAATATGTAACGGGTCGATGGCCGCAGTGGTTAGGCGGCTGACTATTGTTGTGAGAGGACGATAGGTGCCGGGGTTCAATTCTGTGGAGGGACGGTGACATTTTTTCAGAGAGTTCAATCCCGGATCGACTTGCCATTCGCTGTTGGGAGCAAAGTGATTAACAGCGCGGCATCATAAAAGGCGATATGATGCTGTCACAAAGCCATTTAAAACACAACTTACACACACTAAAACTACACCGCAAGAGTTGCAGTGATAGCCAGACAAGTAATACAGCTTACGGAGTCACTGCAACTAAGCACCCGCCACATATTAAAAAAAAAATGTACGATAAAATTTAATAAATAAACAGCGAAGTTTAATTTGAAATTCAGCTTTCAGTGGTTTCTGAAACTTTTACCATTACTCCATATTTACTGCAGGATTAGCCTTGAAAACAGATGGAGGTTGTGTCCATTGTAATAGTTGGTGTCCTGGAGGTGGCCACTCAATGAAGATATTTTATATGATCTTAGAGAGGATATTGCATGCGTTAGTAAAAAATCACAATAAAAAATAACAGGATCCGTGATACTATTCTTGAAATGGAAAGATGACAATAAAGCAATGTTTTAAATAACGTGTCATTACTCACCTTATCTATGACAATAAATCATAACAGTGTTAGTTAATAAATTATTCGCCTTTACACGTAATATTATAAATTCAAACAAAAGGAGCTTTCCTCAAACGGTTTTGCTTTTATAGTTGTCATTTGGAAAATTCTTTTGGGTCTTTTGCATATGCTGAACTTCACATGCAATACCTCTATTAGATTGTATAATCAAAGAAGTCGGTAACCTTTATATCCGGTGCTAAACGTAATATTTTTTATTCAGTTCAGTTGTCTTGAACTTGAGCCTACGGAACAGATTTGAACTTTTTTTTACTTGCTGATGTCGCTAAAGATATTGTTTGTTTATAGCTGTACAGAATCTATCACGGTACCTGTTCACGAAAAGTTTACAAATTATCTACTCGCTTCTTTTGTCCTAAAATAGCTGTTATATTGTACAACTTCTCGTAGCAATCAACTTAATCGAATGTAGGCTTTCATGGCCACTGTTCGCGATTTCCCGCAGTTGCATTGAAGTTCGTAGATGCGTTTAGCTTCTAGTTCAGTTATCGAGTCTTTGTTGGATGGAAGCAGTTCTTTTATTTTCTTGACTGTGCTGAACCTGACGTTGACGTTCTTCTTCTCCAGGGTTTTCTTCAGCCTGTCCGTCACACCAGCAATATATGGCAGGTGTGCGGATTCTGCTGGCTTTACTTATGGGTCATCCTTCTGTTTATTTTTGACTTCGGCTGATCTCCGAATCTCCTGTGATTTGCAGGCGGTCTTCTGCAGTGCAACTTTCACTTGTTGAATTTCCTCGGTTACAACACTAATTATTTCCGCTCTGTGTAACAGTGTGGTGACCAGAGGTCTTTTTTGTTGTGGATTGGAATGTGAGGCTGCGTGTAGATATCGATCACTGTCGTTGCGATTTACCAATATATCTCTCGTAATGTTGATTTTGGCATGTTGTCCGTTGATATATTCCTTGAATGCGTGTAGATTGTCCATACCGTAAGACCATATCACGAATGTGTCCTCCACGTAGCGGTATCAGCATTTCGGTGACTTGTCGCTAAAGCTGATGGCTTCTTCTTAATTTCAACTTTCTTAATTTCTTAACATCTTACGTATTATTGAATTTTTTCCCAATACCTATCGTTAAACTCTTTTTGAGTTAATGTGACTAAAACCACCAAAGATAGAGATAGCGAAACTTATAGCATATCGATGCAAAAATTATATCTTTATCTAAATATGAAAAAGTGTACAGAGTGTTCAATTTGAAGGAAATAAGCTTGCTAAGTTTAAAGTTTTTCAGCTTTGCTACTATATTTTGAACACCCTGTATAATCTGTTGTTGCTTTCGAAATGTATTTGCCAACCATTATGCTTCTAGTTGCAGGATTTAAAGTTTTAAGATTTTACATTTAAATTAATACAAAGGAAATGCTATCAAAAGTCACTCTGCGAAAGGCAAGACTTTAAAACAAATTCCAATAAGTCAAAAACAGTTGAAGATAGGTATAGAGAAATCTAATACAGGGTATTATAAAATCAATTGTAGAATTTAAAAACGCAGTAATATATAAAATGTTCCATTTAAATTAGGAATCCGGAAGTTGTACGATAGCAAAAATATTTTAGAACAAAAAAAGCTGTGGATTATTCTTATCGTGAAAGTCTTAGACTTATAAATATGTATGTAGTTATTTAATGAACGTGTTCTGTGGTAGACCCTGTATAATCCATTGGAAATTGAGAAAATATTTCAAGGTTAAACATATAATTATCTTCATCAATGTGCTATTGTTATTTTTATTAAATTCTTTTATTTCAGTATTTTTATTGGCCGTTAATTTTAGTTATTTCCATTGTCACAATTCAATTGATGTTGTCTCATCCTCTTATATACATATATCTTATATATGTCTCATCCTCTTATATGCTATAAAATATAGAACATCGAACGAAACATTTTGCAAGCAAGATGTTGAATGCAACTGAATCTAACGAAACATACAGACATGAAAGTGAGTGAAAAGAAAGTATTCAAAAGTCTAATTTTTACGTTCCTCAACAAGAAGTACATTTAGAAACTAATACTGGAACCAATATATTACAATCTGACAGTTTGCTATCCACCCTGACAACTGAAACAGCAGATACAGAGACGCCTAAAATAAGTAACAGCATTTTATTGTGGAGAACAAGGAACGTAGCAAGGCATGCCATGATGGAAGCAAATAGAAAGAAGGTTATAAAGTACTAACACCTTTTAACTCCACAACACTTAAAAAACAACCGCCAAAACGAAAACGTGGTATATTTTCTGCTGTTGTTTCCTTGTTAATAGATTAGCTTCTTCATTGAAGCTAATGGTAGTAAGTAGAAATAACAATCTATGACACCGAATGCCAGTATGACCAACGTTGACATTACAAAAAATAATAAATGAAAGGCAAAACAGAAAAAATATTATAAAGAAAACTTGTTTAATAAGACGTTTTATTACATATTTAGAAAATCCGCGTGCAACTAAATGACGTCTTATGAAACTAGCTTTCTAATATATGTATACTATAAGAGTGTTGGTTTAATATCTTTAATTAATATGTTTAGATTAAACCAAAACAGTTCCCTATTTCAAGCGACTGCAAAAATAGCTATCAAAATATCCGTCCTAACGAGCATCCTGTTTTTAATTTTTCTTGCGATAAACAGGAATTAATCCCTGATTTAAAATGTTTAGATACCACGATGATGACGGATGGTATTGACGAGTTTTAATTGGTTCCACATTCCTCTTATAACGACCAATTTGAAATTTTACTTGCAAAATAGTATTAAGAACTTCGTTCAATAATGTCGGGAGAAATTAGAAGCAGACTTATCCCTCCAAAATTAGTACATCAAAGATTCTAATTTTTCAACTTTAATTTCTGAAACAAACACTCAGTATGTAAAAATTATTCTGTATTTCTGTAGCAGCTATTACACAATAGTACTGCATACTTTTATTGCCATATACATATAAATAACATTCATATTCTGGTTAAGTTTTCTTTTCTCTCTGAATAAGTTACAGTTCTTGGAGTTTCTAACAGTTATGTGCGATGTTATTGCGGTTATTTATATCATAAAATATTTCAGCATCAAACAGCGATGGAATGCTTATCATATAAATTCCTTCATTAGTTGTCATAAATTGCATTATATTCTTCATTATAATTTCTAATGAGTAAATACATTCTTGTGATAGCAATCTGAGCAATATTAGAATAGCGCCATTGATCCTACAGAAAGATGTTTATGTAATCTCCTTATGCGCTTTACAAGCATAATCAATCATGTATCATCCAGTAGGTGTAACAAACAAGTTAAAAATAGCCTCGAAAAAATACAACATGATAAGAGAATAAGCGACAAAGACAGACTGTGTAACGAAACAACGAAGAGAGAAGATGCAAGATAAACATGCAGCAGCACATGTGAAATTGTCATATTAAATATTTTTTTAGTATATCAGTGCGACTTAATGAAGTCGATTCCTATGTAGCAGGAGGCCACGATTGGGGGGTTAAACGTATGACCTTCGAAGTAAATTCTGTGTCCCTGCATCTGATTAATTTTTTAACAGCGATGACTTATTTTAATAATTATTGTCATAATTAGCTCATTCCATGAAGATGTAACGGTGGAACTTAAATGTAGGTTTTATCGAGACGGAAATTAATGAAAACGAAGATAAACACTGTTTATTATTTAATCGTGCAGTAATACTTTAATAGCTCGGATTATAAAGTCACTTACTTGATATTGTTATGACATGATTACAACATAAACACTGCTTAAAATATAAAATTAATAAGAAACGCGTGATAAATAAATCTGGTTACATAAAAATATACATACAGTATGAAATGACAATTCTGATTATTGTCTGGAGAAAACATTATACAGAAAAGATTGTACGAGTAAAAGCTCTAATAAAGAGGATTGAAATGGGGAAGACATAATCTAATATGATTGAGAGAATCAGCACGAAGAATTATAGAAAGCAGTTGAATCTAATAGAACAAACAAAAGGGGACTATATAATTAGAGAAATTAGAAAGGCAGAAAATGTCAGTATTATCGAATTTGGAAAAGAGTTTAATTCTACCAATCTACTAAAGAAGAAAATAAAGATTTTGTGGCAATTCAAGAAATCGAGACAACATTTACGGAAAGATCAATAAGAAGAACATAATTATCCTAAAGAGATTATAACACAAAGTTAAGGGCAACCTTTAATAAATTTCGTACAAAAAGAGACGATGTTGGAAAATCTAAAGGTAACTAAAAGTATGTAATGGACTATACGAGCTAAGATAGAAGAGAATGCACTCTAAGGTAAAAGGTATTGAACTTCACTCAAACCAGTCCGGGTGTAGTCTATCGATGATCTTCCCAGACTCAGAGAAAGATGGCGAGTGAAATCGTGCTTCATAGATCCAAACCTTCAACAACCAATCAAAAATGTGTTTCTTACTTCGTCCTCGTGAAGTAGATAAAAAATATTCACGATTAAAAAAGAAAAAAAAACCTGAAAGGAATACATGCATTGTCATGACTGAATTGAATTTAATGAAAGCAAGACAACAACAACAACAACAAAATTGTTTTTCCTTTTTCGCCCCTTCCTCTTGTGAATAAATGTATTTGTCAATATCGTGCTTGACTTGAGTTTAATAAAAAAAATTAAATTCAAACAAAAAGGGAAGGTTAATAATTCGCATGCAGATCTTCGAACTATCCAGCGTTGGACCCCTTCTTTTACCCTGCTAGGCTTCAGCTGACGGCCACTTTCATGTTGGTTTGACATTATCTCACATTGACTTGTTGAATTACAATTAACTTTACCTGATTATTTAAAATGATTTTCCATTGAAGTTGTTCTTAGTTAACTCGGTTGAAGTGTGATATTGTTTTGACGTAAAAGACAACAGAGAACAAAATAGAATATGTTCTAAGATTGTTGGATGCTAAATTGACGTTAACACTTACAGGCAGCTGAAAGTCAATAACAGTGAGTCTCTGAAACAAGTTATCTGTTTCCGTGTTCAATCTTCCACATCTTAGAAAAATGTGATTAATGTCCCCCTCAGTTTGACAGGTATCACACAGCGGTGAGTTCCTAAGTCCAATCCTAAAGAAATGTGTCTCAGCACTACAATGACAATCTATTAAATGTGGCCACGAAGTGGCGTGAAGGTGAGATAACGTTGGCATGCCATCCTCTCGTAGTTACTTTATTTTGAATTAAGTAAAGGTTGTGACCCCTTAAACCCGATGTACCGTCCCACCAATATTGCCATTCTTGAAAAGTTCTCTCTTAAAAACCCAGGACTGCCATAGTTCAGCTATACCGAGGACACGGCTGTGTTCCTACCAAAATTTACACGACTGTACACTCCTTATAGATAATCTGGTTGGTAGCTTATCAACAGTAGGTACCTTAGGCATTGCTTTCTCGATAGTTGAAGGGTTGTAGACCAGGAAAGTACCCTGTAAATAGTTATTGAAATTTGGATAACGTTTTATATATTTTACAAAGTGTAAAATTGTAAAAGCCCAAAGGACAATGTATATCACATGTACATGTATTTGTGTAATCGACATGATGTAATACAGGCATAATTTAATTTCAACCGTAGCAGAATGCTTCGGAACTACCGGAAGAAAGACGTTTTTGTCTATACAAATGTTCCAAATATTCTTTGTTAAAAACTGCCAAATAATTCAAAATGTGTTCGGTCATTCTAGCAAAAGAAAAATGATTTTTGGCAATATTTCTAACTTTTGTTTAGAGTAACACGACCACATAATTTACCAGAAAAAGAAGAATATTATAAACGTTTAAAAGAAGCTTGGAAAAGTACCAGAATTGAACGCCTGTATATCACTTTTATGTTTGATATAAATAAGGTTTTAGAATTATATGAAGTATAATGATAAATGCATCCTTTAGTTCGAAATGTTAACCTAAACTCCAGGCCCTGTCAAATTGGTGTCTAACATCCAGGATAATTACCTTGAAGATACTTTTCCTTGTCTATCGTACCTCCGTGATTGGATACTATAGAGACACTCGCCTCTTAGCAATGATCTTTGTAATTCATCATAGTACTTTAGATCTTACTTTAAAAATATACTTTAATTCTGTTCATCCACTTTTGCTGTAGAACGCGATATCCTCTTTACATTCTTCTTGCAATAAATTCAGTGCAGTAAATGCATCAATCAGCGCGATTCGACCAAAGGCATTACCAAAAGCCATATAAGTCCTCATCTCCAACAGTGTGAAAGTGAACAAAAAATCTCATCAGGACCCACACTCCAAAACTAAGACAATTGATGACTGAAACAACAAGGCTAAATCTCTTCTGAAGCTCAACAGAAGAGACCTCAACTCCATCACATCTCACTAGCCAAGGCCCTCTGAGGCACCAACTGAAGAAAGATAGAAACGAAGAAAAAAAAGATGCTCACAATACATCTTATAGATCGGAGTGAATAGAACCAATCAGTGAGAATAACATAAATTTTTCGTTTGTATACTTGGTCAAATAGAAAAATGGTAAACAACAGTAAGAAGAAGATTAGAAGCAATATTTATCATTATTCCACTAACGCGATTATAATAGGTACTATGTTTTAATTGTATGAAAGCCTGTACATGTTACAGTTCACTGAACAAGAGTTACTAAAATGTTATGAATAAAAAGCAGGCGAGTGGGTTTGT
Source organism: Holotrichia oblita (assembly GCA_023690525.1). Taxonomy (NCBI): domain Eukaryota; kingdom Metazoa; phylum Arthropoda; class Insecta; order Coleoptera; family Scarabaeidae; genus Holotrichia; species Holotrichia oblita. The sequence goes on along the minus strand of CM043020.1, from coordinate 16,766,052 downwards.
CTCTATTCTGATAGAAGCGCTTCGAGAATATTAATGTGTAGAATTAGCATATTGGCAATTTAAATATTCCATATTTCACATTATAAAATTTTCCACTAAAAGCAAAATATGAAAAACATATACTCGATTACCAAATAATAATCGATGAAAAATTGATACAAAATCCATATATAAATATCTCTTACTACATCTTATCAGTCTCCCGTCTTCTATATTCATAATTTCGGAAGCTAAAGCGTATTTGCAAGCCTGTTTTTGTGTACATTTCGTAGCGAGTTTATCTATGTAAATGAGATGACTGCTATACATCGCCGGCTCAGTAACAATACACTCGCGAAAACGTGGTTTTCTTGAAGACAAACGTGCCCATATTTACAGTACGTTGGGGGTAGCCTTTGTGCCGTTTTATTTAATGCTCCAGTAGAACCGGATAAGCCTACGATAATCGTAAATAGGACCTTAGTAAATGCGTGAAATGATGTCTTTTTGCCTATTACGTAAGATTAACTTGACGCGTTATCTTCGCCAATTAGAAGCTCTTGTAACAATTTGTGAAAATAGCCTGACGGAATATCTAATGGTATAATATTTATACAAACTATGCGTGTTTATCTAATGTATTAATTCCAGACAAAATGGGATAATGTCTCAAGTTTTCGTTATGAATTCGGCTTGAATATGCTTACTAGTTTTGTACCACTAAATTACTGCGAACAAAATATAGAATATTATTAAGATTAATGTAATGTTAATTACTTTGAATAATTCTTTTTAATCTATAATAAATATACGTGCATTACGGCTTAAAATATATATTACTTCATATAGACCGGACGAAAAATCGTTCTAATATCATTAACACCTTCAGTGCATTTACGAGATGTACAAATTGTTGTCATGTGTGCGAATTAAATTTAACAGAATCTGAGTACTCATGAATACTAAGCATGCACGGGTTAGCTTCGTAGATACCTATATTTACTTATGCGTTCATATTGACCTTCAAAATCAGTTAATACCACTTCCTATTAATGTTAGTAAATGTCAAGATGGACTACTTATTGGCGAATCATAAAAATAGAAATTCAGTGAAATTACTTTTAGAAAAATATTAGATTGTGTCGGATAAATAATGGGATTGTTTTGAAACTCTTGATACAGTCAATAAAATATATTAAACACTTGATCATGTACTGAAAAAACTACCACAAATATTGGGGTATAATAGTCATGAGGGATAATATGCAATAGTATGCAGAACACTATAATAATTTGAAGTGAGCTCTTGGACTCATAAAACAAGCATTGCGACTTAGAAATATTTCAATATTATTGCATGAACAGGTACAGAATCGATGGATTCATTAGCTTTCTTTAACTGTTTAACTGACTTTTATGCCACTAGAACTTGCTATTTTAACTGTCTAATCTTTATTTCCTTCACCTAAGCTTGCAAGTAACTATCTTTCTCTTTGACAGCAATTAGTATCAATTCGTCTTCATTAGAGATTGGCGTCAAGACTTTGGTTTCCCTTAACTTGGCCCTCTCGTTCTTTAATTATTATTGCTGTCTAGTGGTCTAGGAAGTATGATCTGCAGAATCGAGACTGAGTTCTTGTTATAGTTTTCATGATGATATTTTTTTTTTCAAGTTTTGAGTCATTTCTTAAAGGCACTTGAAACTAATATTTTTGTGTTTCTTATGTGAAACTTTCTTAAGTAAATACCATTCGATTTACTGAAAATAAACCGGTTGTATTGAGTCCATTTACAGCACTTTAATCACTTTGGATTTTCAAATATGTTCTACCAAACAATTCACTGATATCGATCATTTTTATACTTCAGGAGGCAATTAAGTCTGCTTTACCGGATAATAGACAAGTAACTCTTGTTTGCATAGTGTCCTCAAATAAGGATCTAAATTTAAGTTTCTTTAACTACCTATTGTATTATTATAATTTTTCAAAATAAATCCCTCTGCAACAACATTGTATTATTACATATTTTGTAAAACTACTATAAATTACAAAGATATAGTGCTCTTACCTAGACAGATTGTTAAGAGAACAATTTGACACATTTGGTTGAATGATAATAGAGATGAAAACAAAAAATTCTAGTACACTTAATTCGATGCTTAATAGTTTTAGAGATATATTTTATTAAAGAAATGATTCGCGTACATAATTGTAAACAAGGTTTTTTAAGTTTCTGGTGGGACTACATCCGAATATCTTAGTGGTCATGTAACAACCCTCCCCTCCTCGCCCCTTCTCCTCATCCGTCGACCATTCCAGTTATTATCGAATCGTGTCTTTAAATTTCGTAGTTCGTTACGATATGTGAAATTTGGGTTGAGGGTCTATGGTGTATACAGACGTGTCCTGAAGAACATTTAACGGTCACTTCAGTATCTCGTTTAAATTTTTGCGAAAAAAATTTAAATACAATTCTACAACTTTATGTCGATTTTGATCATACTATTTATGTAAATTATAAAAATTGGAAACGCCATCACGTGTAAGGCAGGCTTCGTCTCTAACCATAACTTTAAAAAATCTGGATTTTGGTTAATTTTGGGTAGCAGTCATTTGGAGAACTTATACTTTGATGGCATACTTATTGTTCTTTAAGAGTTCATCAAAAAGTCCTACTACTAACGCGAAGATTATTTTCGACAGCGTCCAAAATATCTTTTGGAAGTTTAACGCCTACAAAACTAAGTTCAGCTTACTCAGTAATAATAATAATAATAATAATAATAATAATGTTTATTATGCCCAACAGTAAAAAACCAAAAAGAAGGCACAAATAAAGCAAAACGTGCATTAGTAAAAAAAAATGAAAGAATGAATTCCTAAACAATAAAAAATAAAAGAAAAGAGGTAATATAAAAAATTACAAATCAAATATACAATATATAACATACATATCAACTAGACTTAAAAAGAAGTTTCTGTTCAAAAAAAATATCTTCAAAATATTTATCGGCATTCCTGCATATCTGGTATACTGGACTTCTCTTCATACAGTTAGTACGGCATCGAGGTGCTAAAAAGGTTGTAGAGTTTCTTGAGGCGAATCGCGGAGTGTAAATGGGGACCAATTCCAACAGAGAAGGACAGTCAACAATACCATGTATTAAACTATGCATGAAATTAGCATCGATCACTTCACGCCGAGTATCGAGAAGCATAAGATTGTGTTCAAGCAAAAGTAGAGAGTGATCATAATTCCTTACAGGATAAGCACCGTTCAACTTAAAGGTTAAAAACTTCAATAATCGTCGCTGTACCCCTTCAAGCTTCACCTTGTGGCAGACGTATAACGGATGCCACACAATAGAAGCATACTCCAATCTACTCCGCACCAAGGAGCAGTATAAAAGTTTAGTGGTTTTCACGTCAGTAAAGCACTTTGAACTACGTAATATAAAACCCAACATTCCGGAAGCAGATATACAAGTACGGTCCATGTGAGGTACAAAGGTTAATTGTGAGTCAAATAGTACTCCAAGATCTTTGATAGTGTCTGTATATGTCAAAATCCGTCCATCCAAACCATAATCAAAATGAATCACACCCTTCCTGCGAGAATATCTGACAACAGTGCATTTGTCGATGTTCAGCTTGACCAAGTTTCGGTGACACCAGTTCCATATAATATTAATGTTATCTTGCAAATAGTGTGCGTCCAGAGGACTATCAATTCGGTGATATATTTTCAAGTCGTCAGCGTATGCCAACGCAGAACAGGTCAGAGATTCGAGCAAGTCATTTATAAACATTATAAACAGTAAGGGGCCCAGGTTTGACCCCTGGGGAACTCCTGACGTGGCAGTGAATTCACTTGACCGAAATCCGTTATAATGGACGAAGTTGACTCTATCGGTCAAATACGACGATAAAAGCGCAAACAGCTCACCATGCAATCCAAAGTACGATAGTTTCTTTAACAAAATATGGTGATTAATAGTGTCGAAGGCCTTGGCAAAATCAGTGTATATGACATCCATCTGACCGCGCTCGTCCAGCACTGAACTAATACTCTGAGTGACACACACCAAGTTTGTAATTGTTGAGCGACCACTCATAAAACCATGCTGAGCAGAAGAGATTCTCGGTTTAACGTGATGATAAATTGTATTATATATAATCTGTTCAAATACCTTAGAGAAGTTCGATAATACGGATATAGGTCTATAGTTGTTTAGATCCGCTCTGTCACCCTTTTTAAAAATCGGACTTATTCGAGACCTCTTCCAGATTGACGGAAAGTTACCAGTTAGTAGCGCCAAATTGAATAGTACTTTAAGAGGATAAAGGAATATCATACGGCAATCTTTAATTAGAAAAGACGGCACCTGATCATCACCGGCAGTCAAGTTAGATTTAAGTTTATTTATACTCCATAAAATTTGTTCTTCAGTGATACAGGTGATGTTAAGCGAATCATGAGGTACAGAAGATACGGTACCTAGATCAGGCAGTGAAGTAGGCAAATATATACTGGAAAAAACCTCAGCGAAACCGTTAACTATGTCATTCGGAGTCTCATATATAATTTCATCATTGTGCATAATAGATGGGATCCTAGATGATCCTTCCTTAAGATGTATAAATTGCCAAAGTTTTTTTAGGGTCATTCTGTAAATTATTCTCCGCCACATTGATAAATGCTTTATATGCGTTGCTGATCTGATCCTTAGTGATCGTCCTCAATCGACTAAATTCATGGTAGAAATAAATTCTATTAGTAGTTTTCCACCTTTTATGATAGAACTTTTTAGTTTAAGATTATTTATAATTTCCTTCGAAAACCATAACGGATATGAAGAACTCTGGGAAGCAGAACAAAGTGGAATATATTGATCAAATATGTTATACAACTTATTGTAGAATGATGCAACACCATCGTCAATGTCACGATAATGCTCCAAATCAGACCAGTCAGTACTACATAAACAACTGTACAAATCATGGTAGTTAGCTTTACGGAAATTATATCGACGGTTTGTATTGGAAGGAAATGAGACGGGCCTACTGGCAGCAGGAATAGTTAAAGATACAGAAAGCGCAGGGTGGTACGGATCCTCAGCAACCACAGGACAACACAGGACAGTAAGAAATAATTTGACTGTCAATATCAATCAATTTGCTGGCACGATTTGTTAGGTCCTGCAGTTGAACGGTAAATATGTCGACCCTTTAGGCCAAGACTCGCGGATTGAAATGCTGGCTGCGCTTGATAGTAGTTGTCATCTCAGATGAAAGTTCAAACAAGAGAGTAAAAGCACAGGACTTCTTCAATACGATATTTGGCACACTAAAAATCACTACTAGATGTACACCTTAAGCTAGGCAAAAGTAGGTAAGTAAGTTGAGTGTACAAGAAGAAGCACTTAGTGTTTCAGGACAATATTGTATGTTGCTGTATCTCACTCGTGTGTTCAATAAGAATGATAATAAATGTGATTTTGTTCACTTGGCGAGTAACATCGTGTTAACTAACAATACTATAACTATGCTTGACAAAATCAAGCCTAAATAAAATTTCACAATTTCATATATCGATAGCAATTGAGCAGGAGACGTAAATGTATTAGAATTCATCCCTTGTTTTTTATCTTTACTATCACTCAACAAAGCCTGTACAGTTTTTCCTAGTTGTTTGTTAATACCCTGTACCCACCCAGCTGTTGGCCGCAGCGTTTACGAAAAGAATAGAAAAATATGATGAGAACAGCAACAGAAGTGAACACAGTTAAACGCACTGTATTTGACTGAAGTACAGTACCTGGCAACTGAATTAGAGCCACCCGTGCGTAAGAAGTAATTTATAAAATAAATCGCTCTTATTCAAATATTGGTTATAAACGGATTTATTTATTCAAAGAGACCTTAATCCTAGACAAAACAACCGTTTTATTTGTAAGAATATCCTTTTGTTATCGCTTATGGGTTAGGTACCTGCTTTTATGGTCTAAACACAGATAATAAAATATGCGAAACTAGTACAAGTAATATACAAATTCAGTTGAAATTTTTACGTTCTGGTGTTAAGACAATTATTTTACGAGTATTTTAATAATATAGTGCGAGTAGTATTAAGAAGTCGTAAAAGCTTGTATTGCTAGTATGCCAGATAGAGTAAGTGCTGTCATCAAAGCTAAAGGAGGTTTGACAAAATATTAATATTACATCTTGTAAAAAGTACCAATAAACATTTTCTATTAGTACTGTGTATCTGTTTTTGTTTTATTCCTAATAAACTTGACAAAATACCATAAACAGAAGGCGGCTCTAATTCAATTGCCAGGGACTGTAGATAGCACGAAATCAGAAGAATAGTGTACACAAAGATTGGAGATTAAATAACTCCTGAGACGTTAATATCAGTAATGACAGAGTCCGGAAAAAACTACAAGGCTGCACATGAAATGATAAGAATAATTATGAGCAAGAAAGACCTTGAGCAAAGAAACAGACAAGCTCAGCAAATGTTTGGGGAGAGGAAGACGACGGAGGGGAGGGATTACCATCCCACACAAAGCGAGGTTGCTACAGACCAAAGCACCTGGAGTGTGGAATGTGTAACAAAAGCATATATGGATCCTCATTCGAGGATAGAATGAATCTGTGCGAATTTAACCCCGGGTCACCCGGAAAATTCTAAATTTTGAAAGTTGAAGGTTTGTTCTATATTGTTCCAAAGGTTTGCAGAATAATATCAAAAGATTTTGCAAAAAAAAGACAGAAAAAAACTGTTTTTTGGTTGGCAACCCCTGGTCTAAATTTTGAAAATTTTTCCAGAGAGCTGTAGTTGTTTTAAATATTGTTTCAAATAATTCACAAAAACGTAATTTTACCGGGGCACCCTTTCTGTCTGTCTGAAAGGAAGGATGGGAGAGGGAGGGGAGGGGGAAGACCTGACAAGTTACCGAACAAGAGACCGCCAACAAACTCCTAAAAAATATTCTACCACAAGCTTAGAATCTCCAATATTCCATTATTTTTATCTTCTATCAGTCCTGATTCTAGCAAATAAATTAACCGAGAATGAGCAAATTAGAGGAATGAATGGTTACTTAAAATAGGAGAACCTAGACTTTAGACCAAGATTGATAAAAAGTTTCATTTTAGTCAAAACAATATCCTAGCTTAATATTTTATGGACATACGGCCTTTATAAGTAGTATAATCAGCACCGTAAAACTTTCATTAAAAGTTGTTATAATAGCAGATGTTCTAATATAATTTACAATTGCCGGATACATAATTTTAAAAAACTTAACTCAATTATTTTCTTATATCACTGTTGCCAAATTAACTACATCGCCTGATCCTACATATTTCCATAAACATAGTCTTCCCAGTTGGATGATTTGTATTGCTATAATAACAATCCTACATGTATGAATCCAAAATATTCTTGGTAAACAACTGAACACTCGATACTATATAATTTCTTTCGATAAAAAACAACAGACATGACGCCTTCGCCGTCTGGATTCCACCGCATTATTATTCACCTATCATTTATCTGGACCTACAAGGCTATTACGCAACAGTCGGAAGAAAACCTAAAACAAAAAGTCCCACGCGAAATAGGTCGACCAGAAGAATCCATTCTTCTGTTTTTTTTTTGTCGTTTCGTGCATCCATCCGCATGAGGAATTTATTAATAGTAAACTGCGCATTACATAACGTAAAGGAGGAAGGAAGCCAGGTGGTGTTACGTTCAAAAAGACGATGCAAAAACTACACCTTATAGAAGCAAGCTGTTCATGGTCAACTCGTTGTAAACAAAGCAGCTGCGTTATTGGCCCGCATTGCCAAAAATATTCAAGGCCAAGGTCAATAGTAACACAATCTTGCGCGCTTACTATTGGCTGATGATAATTTTTTATTGGTCGGAATTTTCGACGTGTTTTTTATCACGAGGAGAGTGCTATTATGCTTCGCACATAAATGTCTCCTTGTTGGCGAATATAAGAGAATCGTATATTGCGTTTATACAAAATTATATCGCTGGTGATGATTTAATACGCTTGACGATGTAAATATTTTGATTACTTTATCAAATATAGATTACATAATTATAATTATGTTCTGGTGTACATGTACTCTCGCGAGAAAGTACAGCAGATACCAGATAATAAAATTATAACAATACAAAATATTCTGCTAATAGTTTCCCATTTATCTATTAATACATTTAGAATTATAAAGGAACTAGTATGTAATAGTTCCCGGGGACTATTAAATGGACAAAATATAAAAAATTAATGCGAAATACGCATTGAATTTATTGCAAATGACTATGGATAACGTTTTTATTTTTATTGCTGCAGTCTTAGTCATCCTTTTATGTTTCTCGTTCTTGAAACAAACATCTAGTTAGAATGGTTAACAATCTTAATTAAAGCAGATGCAATCTTATCGTTATGTTATGTGTTTAATTGCATATTTGTTTACATCTGTTAATATCTTGTATATTTAGCGAACAGATAATTTTAAATCAGTTTTTTCCTTACATTATTTTCAGTCTAATTAGCAACTGATTAAACTGGCTTTTTCTGGAGCAAAATTTGATATTAAAAAAATATAATGTTTCATAAAATCATACGTTGGCAGTGAAACTGTAAAGCAATGGTATCATTATTTTAAACAAAGTGGTACAGAAATTGTCACGCGCACGAAAGAAAGACGACCTCCTGAACTCGTCGACCCAAAAGGATGCCTACAACACATTATTAAAACGCGTCTTTAGTTCAGAAAGGTCTTGGCAAAGTGGGTGTCCAAGCTGCTGTCTAATGAGCTAACAAAGAAAAGAGTTAATGATACTCAGTTGAATTTAGATGAGTATGCTGCCGAATGGGATGATTTTTTGGGCAATCTGCTAACTATCGATGACACTTGGGTCTACTACGAACCGCCACAGACTAGAAATTCAGCTTCCGAACGGCAGCTCCCTGGTCAGCCACCCCCAGAAATTGAGCGTACCAAGATGACATCAAAAAGATCATGGCTACTGTGGCTTCTGGAATAAAGATATATTGTGCATGTTAACTACCTCAAATCATACCTAACTACAACATACTATATTAAACTTCTTCATGTAGTCGATGCCAAGATTTCGGCTAGGAAGTGTCGTAAAGACAAATTTCTACAAGACAATTGTTCAGCCCATAAAGCAACATAAAGAAACACAAGTTAGTGGCTATTTTGCCTCCAAAAATTCAGCCTAGTTTTTTAGGAGTTTTAACATGTTCAAGTCACAATTGTCCAATGTAATTTTAAACAAGGGAAACTATTATTAATTTTTATATTAAAAAAATTTTGATAAAATAAAACCTTTCACACGGACTTGTTATTCAACCTTTGATAATATTGACAGCAACTTGTTTGCCGAGGTTGTTACCAAACGAGTGTGGGACATAAACTTTGTTTAAATTTTACAGCAAGCTAGCCAGTAGTAAGCTAAATTATTTGCGAAATTTCAGATGTATTTGTGAATCACTTTTTGAATTTTTGGGTAAAATCTTCAAATCAAGAAATTTAAAAACAACAGAAAAGAAAAGGTTTCAGGATTATGGATTTTTTAGTTTTTATTGACGAAGCGTACATAGAAAATATTGCTTCAGTAGTAAAACATCCCACTTGATCGATTACTAGTACCTGACATCAATCCAAAAGAAAATTCAGCAGAACTACAATACAATACTGTTTTATTAAATGTGGGAATGTTGGTTCAACATGTTAAAGACTTGTTTAAAATGAGATTTTGCTGCTTACATGGGCATCAACACTTTCGTTGTGACACTATAAGAGTTGTCAGAATATCAAATATGTATGTGTATAATTGTACAATATTGCATAACAGATGCGTTTATTGTGATGCGTCATTTTCAGAAAATGAAGACAAAAGATATATCGGAAGAACCAATTAAGAGAAAGGAAGAAAGAGAAAGCACAACTGTTTGTCTTTTTTTAATGCAATACACGGACCAAGTGCACTAGCGTTTTACTGAGATTATCCATATTTTTGCTTCCTTTTCATTTTAGTCGTTATAACAAAATATTATTTATGCTTACTTTGAAATAATTACAAAAAAATATGGAGGGTGTGGAGGAGTGTAGTGTTATTACCATAACTACAAAACATTTCTGATAATGAGCAAGTAATTTGAATTAAACAGGAACTGTCACTAGTTAATACTATTGTTACATTCTGTCTAATTACTAGACAACCAATGAGTACTGAGTTTATTGTGATGCGTCATTTTCAGAAAATGAAGACAAAAGATATATCGGAAGAACCAATTAAGAGAAAGGAAGAAAGAGAAAGCACAACTGTTTGTCTTTTTTTAATGCAATACACGGACCAAGTGCACTAGCGTTTTACTGAGATTGTCCATATTTTTGCTTCCTTTTCATTTTAGTCGTTATAACAAAATATTATTTATGCTTACTTTGAAATAATTACAAAAAAATATGGAGGGTGTGGAGGAGTGTAGTGTTATTACCATAACTACAAAACATTTCTGATAATGAGCAAGTAATTTGAATTAAACAGGAACTGTCACTAGTTAATACTATTGTTACATTCTGTCTAATTACTAGACAACCAATGAGTACTGATTCACAATGTCATAGTTTTTACGGTTTTGCACTATTGTCCTTCAACAAAAGTAATACTACATAAATTTATAATAAATGTTTTGAACGCCAATATTTTAAAAATGTTAATTAAAAAGAAAAGTTTGTGAGAGGAGTTGAACCACAGCCTCTCCTCAATTGTGATGAAATATATGGAACTAAGGTTAGATATGTGAATTCAAGCTCGTTCATGTGCACTTAAATATCTTTAAAATCGTATCCATTTTTGAAACAAATATTTCGAAAAAGGTTCTTGTGGGATTTTAAAGTGCCTTTATGATTGTAGTTTATCATTGTAGTGTAAACCAAACAGATGTGCTCGGGGAAACGTCATTTTCTCGGGCCAATGTTGAAGTAGAAGCATGATTTGTTGCAAGTTTATTAACACAATGTGGGCTGACTTTGAGCAAAAAAGAGGTTTTCGAAATTTTTCACATAGTTTGCCCAAACAACTGATTCAAAATTTGAAAGATAAATGTGGGTATTCTATTGAAAAAAAAACATTTACCGTCTTTATTTCCATTTCCACCTATACTTGATCCCATGAGGACATGAATTTTTCGAAAATTCTAATTATACTGTTTAAATTTCAGGATTCTTGGCTGCAATTGTTTGAACTGTGTGTCCAAATATATTTTTCCTATTTTATTTGCTTAGATATTCCATTATAATTTAAAACCTAGCAATACTTTCTCTTGAACAGATATGTTCCCATAACACAATCGTTGTATTTTAAAAGAAGGTTGTGGTGTGCGAATTCATGTTAGACGGAGCAGACAATTTAGATAAAAAGAAGCTTAGGTTCCAGATGCTAGAAAAGCATCATAATAATTGTTTGCAAAAGAGAAATGAAAAATCTTTACAAATTGAATCATAGCGTGCCAAAGAAATGTAATTAGAAAGATTATTTATTCAAAACAAACTCGTATAAATATTTCTTTATCTGCTTTTATAATTTTTTTTGTCAATTTCATAGAAATGTACAAAAAAACACAAATCGAATCCGATTCGTTTCACTCATTGTCAGGCAGAACAAAGGCATTTAGAGTCTTTTCAAGTAAAACTAATACTTGTACAATACCACCAAACTATTTAAGTTGATTAATTGAAGGACTTCTTCATTTTGCGAGCTACTTCTTCCAAAAGCTCCACTTCACTGTCAGCTCTCACTCGCTATATTGTTATTTATTCCATTTTAGTCTTCTTAATATCCTTTTAGTATCTGTCAATGGAGTTGTTACCAGTTTTAATTTCGTTAAGCATTCTTCAAGGAAGCTGCAAGCTTTACTAGTTTTGTTAGGATGAGAGCCCTCATTCTACGTTCCTTTTAGAGACGTAGACCTTCATTCTTACTAGGGTTCTAGTTAGCATTATCGAGGAAATGCTTAGTTATTTCTTCAAAAGCACAAGCTGCAGCGGTAGTCTGACAGGCAGTACAGTCTAGGAAGCCACAGCAACTGCGTCCACTACAGAAAAAATTGATAAGGCCAAATATGATGAGTTGGGCATTCAAAACCTTCTCCAGTATACAGTTGCGTAATCTATTATCATCAAAGTAGGACTCGTTACCAATTTTCACAAAAATTACTTCCTGGGTCGGAAACATACACTCAATTTATTTCTTCTCAAGTCGACATGAAGTTGTTCTACTTGCACACTTGCTCGATATGTTTTTACACTATCAGTATCCCATAAAAACCATGACCAGCATGTGAATTCTTCTATCATTTTTTTGTATTATTACGTCAATAAAAAGTTGCCGCAGCAGGTTTGTAACTTTAGAAACCATACATAGTCCAACTAATGATAAAGCAAAAGTTTTACGACAAAACGACTACCATTCCGAGTTATTACTTATGTAATAACTCATAGTCCGAAAATCTACTGGTATGAGCAGCCGGCGACACACATTATGTCAGACGATATCCATACATACACACACGAGACAACAGCATACGAGTTATTAAGAGCATATGTGCAGACATCCTTGCGCTAACAAACAAAACTGTTTACAATATACAATATATCATTACAATACAACTACGAATAAGTGTTTTCGCAAACCGCCAATTCGCAATTTCGTCCATAATTAGTTATTCTAATTGAACAACGGTTTATTTGGTAATCGCTTGTACCACTAAACTGCGCAGTTATTCGTCATACAAGCACGCAAGGCCATGTGCGGCAACAGTCAATTCGGATCGGATTTTCGGACACCGGGAGGCAACTAGAATCTGCCGTCTACTATTTGGTTATATAATTGACGTGACCGATTAGTCAATTAAAATAATTTAATAACAGTGTTATTGTGCACAGATGTACGACTATGTCCAGTACGCGATTCTTGTTAATATGAATCGTAGTTAATTTTAGGCAATCGGCTAGCAGGAAGTAATTCAACTAAAAATTGCGGCAACGGTGAATTGCCGTTCTAGTTAATGTTATTTTTAATGTGTACTACTCTACTGTATCAACCGTCTCTGTCGTGTAGAGTTAATGTGTTTATGTTACCAATTACTTCATTTAAAGTGCTATGTTTGTTTAAAAAAGCATGCTTTAGATTTTTTGCAATAGATAACTGCGGCAACAGCGAAGATGGGGCAAAAGTGAACAATTAAAAAATGTACCTAACAAGAATAACCAAAATATAATATATGTGCACCAGAATGCTTCAGTTGTAGATTGTGTATCTATGTGTGACCATTTTTGACATTCTGTGCAACATATCCACTGCTCATTTACGGCAATAAATGCAATCAATAAATGTCGTTTTGCTCTGCTTTGAATTCTAAAGTGGAAGATTTTTCAGTAATGTTTCTTATGAGGCTAGACTTCTTTCTTAATTAAATTTTGTTTGTGTGGAGAACTTGTTATAATTTTAGATGTTTGTTGCAATCGTTTGCTTTTCTTTACAGGGTGGATTTTTGTCTCAAAATTTTGTTATTTGAGTTCTCATTCGTTTAAAATGCTTATTTCATCACTTTTGTTCTTCTGATTCAAGTGGTCATCACAACGGGCATTGACAGGTTTCGCAAGAAGAAAGTCGGTACCAGTAAAAATATTTGGACTAAATTTGTGTATCCTAGCTTTTTCGAAACTAAAGCAATGATGTTTACTGAACAACATTAGAAAGCAAATTAAAAATACATAAAACAATGGTGAGACTAATAATGATGTAGGCGGTCGAAACCCGTGTCGATACAAGAAAAATTAAACAACTGATGCGGTCAACAGAGATGAAAACTCTAAGAACAATAGTGGGAAAAACAAGGACGGATGAGATTAGGAACGTGGACATAAGAGAGGAATGTGGAATTGGAGACGTTGTCAAATTCGTCAGAGGAAGAAGAAGAGCGGGGAACGAACGTGTACAAAAAGTAGATCGACATAGAATGATAAAAATTGCAATCGACCAAAAACCGAAAAGAATGAGGGTCTCGAGAAGACCGCTAAAAAGGTAGAAAGATAGCTGGATATCCACTTTAATTGAAATATCGTACGCAAAGCGTAAAGAAAAACAGGTTGCGACCTAAATAAATGAAGAAGAAAAAGAAGAAGAACATTAGAATGCAGACTGACTTAAGAATTTCCTCCTAGATCGTGACAATAGATCTCGTCATCATGAACCTTTCGGAAACGCTTATAGGTGATAAAGTCAAACAGACACAGATATTTCGCTTAGATTGCTTTATTGTTTAGTGTCGTTAGAATCTTTCCAAGAATCTACGACACTGTGCATATGAGAGTATCACTTGCCATAAGAAATGAATCTAGTACTAATCATCTAACTATCATGTTTCTAATATGTATTATAAAAACTTTTTTGATTTTTATTAAGAAAGGATGTTTTAGGTAGTTTTCATTTGAGTGCAATATGTCTCTAATTGTCGTAGGATTGATGAAGTACTAAATAGTATATTTATAGAATTATTATGGACCCAACTAGTCTTCAGGAAACAAAATAAATCATACCTTCATATGAGGATTTGATAATAATTGAAGATAGGACAAAGAATTTTAGTAAAGCCCTTTATCTTGCCAAAAACATTAAAATCACGGCAATGCAAGACCTATTCACTGCGTTTCTGAGCTTCAGTGAGCTTGGTAAGCTACCAACAATATTGTGTTGCCTGGTTCAAGCTTGTTTTGGAGGCATCTGAAGCATACCACTGAAAATTATGTACAAGCATTTTCTGCTAAATGCTATCAACATGGTTTGAAGAGCAAAATAAAAAAGCGTGAGGTTTGATTACTTACGAAACACTTACTCGGCAAATAACTCAAACATACCTTCTATAAACTTTCTTTAAATAAAGTTAATCAAATCAAAATTAAAATTTTTATCGAAGAAACAGTGTATAAGAACAGTTATTAAATTGGTAAGCGATGATTGTTACAATTGCATACTCTGCGGCTATTCTAAAATAAGCTGCAAATAAAGCAGGAGGAAACAAAAAATAACTTCCACCGTGACAATGTTTGACACATTGCCGTGACCAGGATTCGAACCTGGGTTACTACGGCCACAACGTAGGGTCCTAACCACTAGACGATCACGGCTAACGGAAGTCGTATTAGAAAGCGAACTAAATAAATACTTTCCTCAGCTTAACTCAGCTAGTACTTCGTATTCATTAAATAATATTAATATCTATTGCGTTAAAAACAATGATATATATCATTACATATTTATTATCAACATTACATATTTATTATCAACACATTATTATACATCCCTTCCATAATAATTCGAATATACATACACATAAATAATTAAGCACACATATTGATTTATTTTACTTTTGTTCATTATTTATCTTAATTGTGCATTCATGAAAATAACATCTATAACATAGAAGTGTCCAATGAAATAATATCTCTATAAACGAACAAAAACGATTATTGTAGCTATATATTGTGCAATATTACCAATAGGTGGCGCTACCAACCCTCAATTTCAGCTTGTAATAGGACATTCGATTTCCATTCCAGCCATAAAATTTTACTAACTAATAAGTGTACTTTGTACAGCGAGTTCTCTATTAATAAAGAAATATTTAGATGCTTATTGTCAATTTTAAAAACCAAAATAGTTACGTCCAAAGTCTGGAAATCTATTTATAATTGACAAATTATTTTTATTCATGGATATATTCTTAATATACTCTAATATACTCTGGAAATGTATGAATATACTCGTAGATTTTATTTTTAATATTATTTGTTTTGTCAGTGTGTAATAGCAATAATAACAGTTAACTAGTTAGAGCTGACTTAATTAATTATAATTCTTTGGTAATACAACGAAGGAAGTCCAGCTTCAAGTTAAACAAGAGTTAGGAACGTTGTCTACAGAATAATTCTCAATTCTCGAAATTTGCACCCATTATAACTTATTAACTCATTGTTTGGCACCCTAATTTCTCTATTAGATTTCATATCAAAACAAATAAGTGCTACAGAAAAAAAAGTCGGTTTCTGTCTACTTTATTTTTCGTTTTCCAACTGTACGGACGGAACCACCCCACAAAACCAAAGGAGAGACCTATTGTGTCTCCATGCCGTTTTAGTCCTCTCATGGTCAAAAGTTAATCGACTTACACTCCCTGTCCGTTGTTGGGCAGTCAGCAAGGAGATGGACTAGAATTTCTTCCACACTCCCATAATTTCTACACAGGTGAGAATTTACGAGGCCCATACGATGCATATGTGCTTATTCAGTGCGCAGTGACCGGTTAAGATTCCTGTGAATAACCCCAGCCTGTTTCTCCTCATACAGACTACTTTGCGAAGTCATTCCTCAATTGGGCGGATTCCAAGAGTTTTAGTGTCTCACACGGGCAAGTGCATTCCAGTAGGAGCAATGCCTAGCGGTGAGTTCAGATCTGACAAAGTCCTGCTCTTGTTATTCATTGTAAAATTTTGCGAAATAGACTTTAAATTGAAGCGTAATTAATTGACTTACCAGCTTCATATTTCTTCATTTCGGACTTGAAAAATCTATTGGTACCGGTTTTGGTCTACACGAGTGAGTGTAGCTGAAGCTCAAAAATAGTTTTGTATCTTTTTTTGGTAGGATGCCACTCAAATTCTTTTTCATTTTCGTCTTCTCCCTGTTTCTCTTCTGGTCCGGTGTAGCTAAGCGAAAATATGTGTTTCTTGGAGAACATAGTTTCATGGCATATCAGGTCTATTTAAAACATTTTATGATTCATTTTTCACCGTGAGTGTCCTTAGAATTGACATTTGTAGAAACGTCTGTTGATTCTTCTTCGCTTTCACTAGCGGACAACCTTTTTTGTATAAAACTCAATTCTCTACAAATACAGTTGTATCCGCAGTTTTATCTTTTGTTGAGGCCAATGGTTTAAGTTTTCTTTTTGGTTGTGACTTTAACAGAACTTTCTTAAATGATAAACAAGAGATCTAAGTTTCTGACTCTCTTGTTCTATTGTTTGAAGTAGTAGGCTCTTTAAAAGTAACCACGGGTTTGGTATCACGTTGTGTGGTAACATTTGACAGATGTCTTATTCGTATCTTGGGGGTTGATGGAGTGCCTGATGCCAGTGTTTCAAGGCTCCTAACTAACGACATTGAGATATGCAAAATATTGAATACTGAACCTCTTGCCCATATCTACTTTCTTATATATGTATATTGAGTTGTCGACGCTCCAAAAGCCAGCGTTTTAGAAAATGTGGCAATTGAAAAACAGTACTCTTGTTACTTCAGAACCCTTCAATCTTCATCATCGAGCTTATCTATTTTATCCACTATGACGGCTTGGAATGTATGACTCGCTACCCGGTCATTCATTTTTGAGGCATAATAAGTCTTGAATGTTTTCTTGGAAGTCTGATCTAAAGATTGCGTAAGATTTGAACGTTGTGGTGGCAAGATGATTTTAAGGATTCCATTATTTCTTCAGAACCTTCAATTTTTGATGTTGTACTATTGTTATCCCTGTTTTATTGAGACTGAACGCCCATGAAGCTTGATATTTTACGCATGACAATTCAGATTTCGGAATTGAACAAAGCTTCTGATTCTAGCTAAGAACAACGCTTGAGGTTTTTTCAAAGATGAAGGACAAGAGATGTCTTTTAAAAACAAAGTCGTCCATTACATCATCTATTACATAATCTCTAATGGTTATTCTAGGAATATTAATAGTTTGTAAAACCTGTAACAAGTCAATCTCCTTGCTATCGACCTCCAGGACAGCATTCTTCATTTTTACACAGACCCATTGCTTCCGGTGGAACAACTGTTATGACGAAAACATATGTAACTATAATACGTTTTGGCAAAACAAAGGTGGGCGAAAATAGGAGAGCGCCCTAACTTACACTAAAATGTAGCCCCAAGAGTACAAACAAATTGATGATGAAATGAATGATAATGAAATAGGATAGCAACTAATCGACTTCGTTCGTCGCTTGTTAGATCCTCATCTGCTACAATTTATGTTTGTGGTAATATTCCAGCGACATTATGTTAAAATCGCTGAATGCACAAACAACTATAATTCGAATAAAATATTGTTATTGAGAGCAAAAAGATGTGAGAAAACAGTTATAACCTCCAAATATATATATGCAACTGCGTAAAAGTTTGATGAATAATTTTAAACGGATCCTTTTCATCGTAAACAAATAATAATTCATCCGTCCAATACCGCAATGACGTTTCTTGATTATACAATAAATGTCGCAACATTAATTATACCAGACGGTACAATCGTTAACTACGAAGATTATAAACGAAAAAAATGCACAAACAATATCGCACTATAAACAAACATGTTTGTTATTTTTTCGTTGCAACTATACAACACTATATTCGGAAAAAATATATCGTTTGTTTTATTTTCGTTGCGGAACGGCGCACACAATCTTTGCCGTCGCAAAATGCGTGGATGACCTACATTGTAATATAACCTTGACATAAAGGGTATGACTGATCGTAAGCTTTAAAATTAAATCCTCTCCACAGTTCGTCTTTTATAATCAACCTCGCCAGGTGTTCTTATTACAATACCTCCCTTCCTTACATGCCGCAGAGATTTTATTGCATACCAAATTCCAAGGAAGTGTTGCGGGGAGATCTTATAAATGGACCATATACATACGTATATGTATACAGACATACGTAGATAATGTAATCCTTTATAAACAAGAATGTGTTATAATGAAACAACAATACATTTAATAAAAATAAGTTATAATATCTGGTGAAATATTTAAAATTTAGGAACATAAACATTCAACGAAACTCGTAAATTTAAGCGTACGATTGCTTAAAAAGGCAAACGTCATGTCTTCTACGTTAAGTGGAAAGAAAACATCATAAACATTGCAAATTAGCGAGATTAATGGGTTTGAAATTTGACCGTGAAGAATTTGGTATTTATGTTGTGTAAGCAGTTTCAGTCCTTTAAGATTTTAAACAGGCGGCTCGGGTGACATACCTATTGCGCTTTCGTTATTTGTCATAATATTAATAGATGTGGCCTTAAATTGTATTTTATGGTTCAGGGCCTTGACGTTGTATTAAAAGTTTAACCGTCCATTTAGGGCAGAAAACTGATTACTCCTACTAGTGCATAAATTACTGGTTCTTAACTAAGCTATGTTAAATTTGAA
The DNA here is from genome assembly GCA_023690525.1 of Holotrichia oblita. NCBI lineage: Eukaryota > Metazoa > Arthropoda > Insecta > Coleoptera > Scarabaeidae > Holotrichia > Holotrichia oblita. The sequence continues at coordinate 16,746,743 of CM043020.1, read as the reverse complement.
AATTAAAAAAAAAAGACATAACGAGATATTTGCGTATGCTTGGTGAAACAAAGAAATTCAAAATTTTGTTCGATGTTTGAAAATTTCGTTCTCCATTTAACCTATGTCTGTATTTATCTTTAATTTTATTAGAAGCGTAGCTAATGCGGTAGCTAGCAAGAGCAAGTGACTTCTCTGAACCACTCAAAAATGCACCCCTGGACAATCGTGTTGAGATGTCACCAACATGCTTCTGCTACGTTTCTATTCCCTCAATTTGAAGATTAGAACTTCGAAGACTGGCAAATATTTTTAGCTACTATGCTTCTCTGTTAGTTTGAATTTGAATTTCTTCTCTCGACACCCTACAATTTTCCTCACGATCTTTGCGGATTTTTGTTGTTGACTCCTTCTGCTTCGATCTCTCTTTCGTTTATGACTCCACAGCCCGACATCGCACCTTGGCCTCTTTCAGGATCTTTTTCCAGGTACTACTCCTAAGCAGTTCTTTGGCATCCTCTTCGACCAGTTCTTCCTATCGTCCTCGTGGCCTAATTCGTACCTTTTAATTTCATCCAGTAACGGCTACTGAGCGCTTGGCTTGTTCAGTAATCTTACATTCCATGTTCCCAAATCAAAATTCATTTTCGCTTGTCTTGTTTGTCTCCATTTTGGGAATCCACTCCGAGGCACTTCTGTAGCTATCGTATCAGTCCTATTTTTCCGGGTATGAGTTGTTAGTTTGGGACCAGCAATGGCAGCTGCAGAGCTATTTGATCCACCCCAACATTTACCCCAGGTGCAGTTTTCTGCTTTGCTAATTCATCAGTTTCTTTTCTGATCATGAGTCCTATGATCATCTGGTGTACAGATCGCCAATTGCCTGCTGTTGCCGCCATAATTATCATAAGTGTGCCCGATGTTAGAAGGCTGTCTAATTTGTCACACACACTAACTCTGTCTAAAAAGGTTCCACTTTTTTGCACACGAAAAGGGTGTGTTCCGGAGTATCTAGTGCCGATCAATACATGCAGTTATCGATACAAAGCAGTTTGTATAAGTTCTGAAGACTACCAACTATTGTTCATTGTTTGGTATTAACCCCCTGACTCACAATGTATGGGAACCGTCCTCGTAACTACATGTAAAGCCACTGCAGTAGACAGCAGTAGACAGAATGTTTCATTATCTTCTCTACAGTAATTGGTGATATTATTCCCACATTAATACCGCTTACTATACTAGAAGAGCAAGCTGTGTAAACTACGCTGCTCATTACCGCTTTTTTTATCGCTCTTAGGGCCCCATGTTGTAGGTTTCACAATTTTTGTCGGTATGATTTTGATCTCATTCTAGTTGAAGAAGTCCTGCTTTCTTCTATCTCTAAGTATTACTGCTCCGATTTTGCTCAAACTCAATGTAATCTTATGATCCTCCATCGATCCCAAAACCCTTCTTAACTATTCAATGGCATTTGGCCCCTTCTGGCTTCGACCATCGCTGCCAAATCGTTTTTAGTGTCTACACTGATAGCTCTCGTTGTGGATTCCAGACTGAATATAATACATTGTTTCGCAACGTAGACCTCAATATCGATCCTTGTGGCACTCCTACACCGACTAAGGAGTCGATAATATTAGTATAAGAGAGTTTCTGATCACTTCTACAGCCGAAATGTGCTCTCTAGGCGTGACCCACACTCTTCTTTCTTCATTAGCGATGTTTACCCAATTTGGCTTTTTGATTATTATTAGTTAGTTCCTCATGGATTGGATCTATCTGCTTCAACCTATGTACCTAGTTTGCAATTTAGAATTTGAATAATTAGACTATTCAAGGTATCCTTATTTAATAGATTTCTTCCTGTTTGTCATCCTTTTCTATTTCGATGTTTGCAGCTCTTAAGTTTTTAATTTTTTTTATATAGCTGTCTCCTTTCATATAGTTTTGGAATCGACTTTCAAGCTACTTTTTGATTATCTTGGGCAATATTATCCGTTTCTAACTCTCCAAAGTTCTCCATTGATTCACATAAAACTTTATTTATTTTCTTCAAATAACATGGATTTATTGGACCTAATTGTGATTCTTTCTTATATTAACTTTGACAGCAGGTAGTTAATACTCATCAAGCTGGAGCTTAAAATTTCTACATACCTAAGTTCATAACGTATACATTCTGTATAATCTAAACTCTCCTCGTTATGGTGAAGATAAAAACATACACAAGGCGATTTTTTTTTATTTGAAGCAGTTTAATCTCGAGTAGGTGTAACTCCTTGTAAGAAAACGTACCCATAACATGCATAAAATGTGTAATTTATGATCAGTGCGATGTGGTTGGGTCATCATAAGCAAAGCAACCAGAAAAAAAGTGGAAAAACGACGATGAAAACGATGTTTAGATAATGACAGTAAGTATTTAGATAAACGTAAAATTTATAGCTATATTTTCTGAAAAAGAAAACATGTTAGGTACTTCAAGCATTTAAAGAATTTGTCCTCAGTAATAGAGATTACTTCGATATTGTTTTTTTTTTTCTTGCATTTTACAGTTATAAAGAAAATATTATTCCAAGTATTTTAAAGGTTTCTGACATATTTATTTGACATAGAAAATACCTGTGTAACCTCTCAAATTTTCTGTGTGATTGTATAATTCAATTTGATAACCAACAGAGGGAAAGTTTATAGATTTTTTACACACACCAATACACTGATTTGTTTAGAATATTCAATACAGGAAGCAATTTTATCTACTCCTATTTATATACATCGCAACATAAAAAATGATACAGCATAAAATTACACATTTTAACTTAGATAATAGTTAATTGCGAAAACTTAAAACGTTTGACATAATTTGTTTAGTCTTTAAACTTGTCATGTTCAAGCATCCGTTAAATGCAAATGTCATAGGCTTTTGTGTACTGCGCTCTGTCGTATAAGCACATAAATATTTATAGACTATGTATTATTCGTGCATATTTTTACCTTGGCGCCTATGATTAATATTCTGCAAGTTATTATGCGTACTTTTTTTCACACTAACATTAGGAAGATATTATCTATACAACTAATTGCTCGGCCACTTAACCATGTATATACAGATTACGTAAAGTTATTTGTCGTTTACGGATCGAAAAATCAAAAAGTAGGTCGCGCTTTTGTACGAACAAGTTAATACACGCTGTCCGCAATCAATTACAGATTTTAATAGAGTTCGTGATGTAAATTACATTACCCATAAATTAATAACTGATTACAATATAATACTTAACAGTATGAGCTTCAGACTGACTTTACATTTATCAGATTGTGTACAACACATTATTGTTGCATAATCTTATATAAATGGATATGTATATATTATATACATACATATGTCAGGCTGTCTTTGGAAAAGCTTTAAATTCCATATCTTATTCTTAACTATTCCAATTCAAATTTGAAGTTTGATTTTTTTAAGAATAACTCAAAATATATGCAGTTGCTTATTAATTGAAAATCTTGTTCATCGAACAATGAGTCTTTAGTGTTAGGATATAAAGATCACTCCAAGAGAGGGCTATAGTTGAAAAAGTACAAGTAGTAGATCTAACGCTGAGTCAAATGGATGCGTGAATATCAACATTGATTAGAAAATAAAAAAAATATGATATTGTATCAATTCCACATCTTCGTAGGGGGGCTTTTTGCTTTTGCAAGCCGAGACGGTGGGAAAAAATTTGGTAGTCAAAGCAGTTAAGTCAAGGTACAAGAATGGAGCTAAAGGGAACCTTCACAAAGATATGACATACCGGCAACGATAATTGGTTGAAAAGTATGTTCGGAAGATATATCAAATGCACTAGTGAAGTGAACCACAATTCTTTCGTTAGATTTTTTAAGCAATATGCTTGCTCCGTTATCTAGACAAATATGACAGACAAATTAGTTGTCTCAAGAACAATGTATCTAAACGAAATTTTTTGTATCACAAGAAGATTCGAAACGTGAATCGGAACTATAACGTCAATTAGGAAGACACGAATTTGTCAGACGATCCTCGTTTCAAGAAAATTATCTACAAACACGGTACTATACATTCAAAGAGGATAATAGACAGCAAATAACTTCAATCAGCACATTTCATAGAACGTTTTTGTGGGATACGTGGATAGAAAGAAAATCTGTTTGATGCTTCGAAAAACTGATTCATGAACGCTGTTGACTATCTCTTTCTCACAAATCCAGAAACTAAATCCATTTTTGGAGACAACTTTCTAAAATTGTTATTCAAGAATGCGAAATGTCAAAGATAGCTTTACTTCACGTAGATTCCACTAACAGAAATACAACGTCTACTTACTTCCGTTTTCCGCTGCCGAAAATATGTATTATGGGACATCTTTCAGAACTTATCATAGGTCATTGGTTCAAATTAGGGAAAACGCTAATTCAATTCAAGCAAATGATGACGAAATGTAAACATAGTCATAATAGCTACGACAAAATGATAATATGTATATCAATTTCTAGTTCTAACTTATTTAGTAAAATAGAAAGAGCAAATGAAGGTCACAATGCTGAAATAATTAAGATAGGTTCGTTGATTTAAAGGAAGCTATGAAGAAATTTTTTGGGATGGTGGAGGTTGGTAAAAAAACAAAATTAAATGTATGTTGTATACAATATTGTGTATTTGTGCCAACGCCAATTATGTGATGCAAAAGTCTGGACGTTAATGGACATGCAGAAGAGTGGCATGAGGGCATGTGAAATTAGGTTTTTTAAGCAATGATACAGGAAAAATAATTGAATTGGTGGAGACACTTAGAATAATAAAACAACGAAGGCCGTTTAGGAGGCCAAGACGAAGAGCAAAAGGAAGGTTGGCCGAAAAGGTAGTAAAATAATGTCATAGTGAATATGCTGAGCGATAGACATAGTGAATGGAATAGTGCAACGAATTTAACGAAGAATGAGGTAGTTCAGACCTGGCACACTTGGCTTATCACTCGTACACTGAAAGATAGGTACAGGTTGGGGACTATTGAATATATAAGTGAAAAGGACAGTGATGGTGATCGTCAACGAAATGCAAATGCACGACAGGAAACTTCAAATGCTGTAGAAAATGATTAATATATCTATTTTCTGACCTTTATGGTATGTACTTATCTTTCAATTCCTGAAATATTTCCACTTGTAAAACAACCATTAATTAATAATTGGTATTTAATTAATTGTTGTTTTATTAAATAAATTTAAATTTTAAATTTTTTATTTTAATAAATGTAGAAAATGATTAATAGGGAAAAGTTTAATTGCACATTCAGTCAATTTATCGGGGTCTAAGAAATTTTAGGAGGAAATCGATGTCACCCCTTTCATATTCAGTGTGTGAATAATCCTTTGCCAGTGGAAAAAAATGTGAAAAACCAAATCCTTTTGTTACATGTTAAGACATATGAAACATTGACAATATATTTGTGTAACCAATAGAAAATCCTCATGTGGTATATCGACTTGATCATCAACGACCACTTTCTCTAAATGGGTGATGCAATATAACAAGCAATGTTATGAATGAGAGAGTTATTAAATAGAGAAAATTATCTTTGAAATTTTAATGAACAAATTACAATCATTTCTCGAAGAAGTACCATTAGACATTTGTAAACAAACGCATTTTATGTATGCCACGGATTTCGCCCCAATTTAGAGGCGATGTTCGGCATTATTTAATTACCACTTCTGGTGTATTTTTGCATGGCGTTAGAGGACCGATAGTTTAACCACTGTGCTCCTCAAATTTAAATTTTTCGAATTTATTTCCTCGATGACTCCTGAAAGCGTCAGAAATGTATCCGGTCACACTCTGTATGTATTATATAATGAAATATGTAATAGTATAAAGAATAATGCTTCTCATTAAAAATATATAATTATTCTTTCTTCCAATGTTACGAAAAGATAAAGTTTGAGTACGGTTAATAACGAAATGAGGTTCAATTCCTGACCACATATTGATTAACTAACTTAGAGAGCTCTTCTACAAATACATCAGGAAAGCCGCAGACACAAGATAACCCAGTTAACCACCTGATCGTCATTCCTACGCGTCTCTTAAAATTCCTCTTTATTTCAAAAGATATTGGCGGTTAGGATCTAAGGTTTTGCAAATATTTCTTTGCTGATGTCGGCTTTTTTATTGCGTATATAATGATATAAAAAATTAGAAATCCGATTCTCTGTGTATCCCATTAAATTTTGTAGAGAATTTAAAATATCACCAGTTTAAATACATATTTAAACTTTAATAGATATAAACTGATTATGATCAACTCCTAAATCAGATATATAAATTAAATGTTAATGGTGAATGTATATGTAAACTTGGTCTAACTCTTAGTTTAACATTTTTTACATTTCAGGAGAGAATTACGAACGCGAGAAAGGTAAAATACCAGTAGTTCAACCGCTACTTTTTTCACAATTATTCAAATTGTTATAATTTATCGACGATTACGTGAACGTGACTATGTTAATTAGGCAATTGTGTAAATGCGAATCCAAGGGATATATGTAATGAATGTGGTTAGCATTTAAGAGCTATTGTTCGAGTAATAGAAACTTGTGAAATAAATATAAAGCTGATCAGCTTTGCCTCTACACGCAATTCTATTATGAAAATGTCAATCGTATACCTGTCAGAGTTAAACGTTAGTTCGACTAACGCTGTGTAATACTTTACACAATCAATTGAGTTGTCATCGATCGAGATTCAACTGAGCAGAGCCTTTATGTTTCTTCCGATATGGCTAGAAAGCGCATTTTATTCTAGTAATGCTATCGGAGTCAATAGCGTTATGAAATTACAATAAATAAGTGTCTACGGTGTTTTACAGAAGATTTACATTTATACGCTTAAGGACATGAATTAATGCTGTAACAAATTACTTCATTATTTGCTATTCAATTAAATCCTTTGCATAACTAATTACGCTTTCAGTATTAACAGTTTAATAAAATACGTGAAAAAGCTACTACTGTGAGATAAAGATATGTAAATTTTATATACAGTACTTGAACGTCCTATATACTCACGTGTAATGCGGCAGTAATACGGCACTCCTAATATCTATGTAATTCAAATCATCTACTTCCGCTTACAATGTGTTCATTAATAAATCAATATCAATATACAAAATAAAACAATAAGAAGTAAACAATACAATATATCAATAGTTGCAGAAATCAAAGATACCAAGAAACTTAAAGTAATGATGATTACATAGTTAATTTGAAATTAAATAAACGGATCGGAATACTGTATATTAAAATTACGTATCATATGTTGGAGAGGTGCTTTTTGCAGTACATTAGTACGATACGAAGGAGCACAAATAGTCTCAATGGTTCGTACACTGTAATTAGGAACAGTAAAGCAAATTTGAGAAAGCAAATGTGGTGAATCCACAGTATTTCGTATAATGTTAAATAATAAACGAGCACTGTACCGTGCCCTACGCTTTTCCAAGGATGTGAAATGATGTCGAACAAGAAGCTGGTTATAATCAGAACCTCTTTGAGGATATGTGTTATCTAATTTGTATGACAAGTATTTAAGAAATCTTTTTTGGATACGCTCAAGTTGTAAGTGTTGGTAAGTGTATAGTGGATACCATATAATAGAGCAATACTCAAGCTTACTTCTAACAAGTGCCGAATATAGAGTTTTTAGAGTATTTGTGTTCCGAAATCCACGGCATGACCTAATCACAAATCCCAACGACCTAGATGCGGAGCGACAAATAGAGTTGATATGTTCGGCAAAGGATAATTGGCTGTCGAAAAGGACGCCCAGGTCATTGAATAAAGATTTCCGTTCAATTAGATGGCTATTAATAGCATAATGATATAAGATGGGATTATTAACTTTTGTGTATGAAACTACCGCACATTTTTTAACATTTAGTGTCAAACCATTTTGCACGCACCAGTCATGTATGTGTGTGAGGTTTTGTTGTAAGTTGTAGCAATCAGCATCAGTAGAAACCTTATGGTAAATTTTCACATCATCAGCGTATGCCAAGGCATAACATTCCATGGATGTCAAAAGGTCATTGAAAAATGTATTAAATAACAAGGGGCCTAGGTTGGAACCTTGCGGCACACCGGAACGCACGCGATAAGTATTAGAAGTGAATCCATTATAGTGAACGTAGTTTAACCTATCGGAAAGGTAAGAGGTTAAAAGTTTTACCAAATTAGGAGAGAATCCAAACGATTTCAACTTTTGTATAAGTAGAGGATGATCAATTACATCAAACGCCTTAGATAGGTCAGTGTAAATAACATCAACCTGTTCTCTGTTATCCAACGCTTCACTAATATATTGGGAGATATTTATTAAATTTGTGGTAGTGGACCTACCCGAGACGAAGCCATGCTGACGTTCAGAGAGAAGAGGCTTGATATTGTGGAAGATTTCGACACTCAACAGGTGCTCGAAAATTTTGGCAAAATTTGAGAGGATGCATATGGGTCGATAGTTTTCAATCAGAGCATCATCACCCTTTTTGAACACGGGAGTAATCCTTCCAACTTTCCATTGTTGCGGAAAGGTCCCGGTGCGTAGCGACAGATTAATGAGACTCGTAAGCGGATTTGCCAGCTCAGAAGCACAATTGCGAATTCAAAAACTAGGAAGTAGGTCATGACCTGAGTTCATTTTAGACTTCAAATGTTTCATAGTTATAATGGGAGATAAAAAAATAGCTTCTATTTTTATTCTAATCCAAGAAAAAATAGCACAAACAAAGTCAGCTTGTATGTCAAAAAATATATTTTTTTCAAAACAATATGAGAAAAATTTAAGTTTATTGAATAGTAATGTCAAAATTTTTAAGCCTCTATTGTATTGTTCGGAAGAGGTTGCCTTAAAAAAACTCGCTATTATTTGAAACATCTGGAAGTCCGTAAATGAGTCCTTGAAAATTGAAAGAAACTAAAATTCACTCTCAAACCTTCCATTTTTGATACAGACTGTCACTTTCGCTCTAAAAGGTTCACAATTTGAAGTGGAAGTCCTGTCTATGTGCGTAGGAAGCGTGATTGCTATTTGCTCTCCTGATCTTATGCCCTCCTTCTTTATTTTATACGGATAAGACAATTGAAACATTGAAATGTCGTATCCGAATCATACTTAGCTGTTTCGTTTTTCTCGCCACACTCACTACTAGAAGCTCTGATTATAAATCTAAATTTACATCAAAATATTTAATACTGGTCTGAAGGAACAAGCCCAAATTTTTGAAAGCCAGCTCGAACATTGTCTTGAATCCATGAATAAGTGAAGAAGCCCAACAAATTTAGTGTTCAAGACAGTTGCTTGATTTCTTCCTGTCCCACTCTTCCATTTATCGAGTATTTGACGCTATGAGATTTTCAATGAATGCAAAAAAGCAACATCAAGTGGCTGCGTAAGATGAGTCGAATTTGAAGAGAGAAATATTAGGTAGATATCGTTACTAAAACACAATCTAATAACTAATTTCGTCGGTTTGCTTAGTTAAGCAAGGCATGTCTACTATTATATTCCAATCTTCAAAGCAAACTATGTCAAACTATCTTGATTTTATACTCGTCCATCTTCTGTCGATGAATAAAAATTGTCCTATGTCCAGCAGCACTGCCCATAACATATGTAGATGACATCTTTGTGTTGTACAATGTTGTCTTGGTGCTACATCACAAAGCTCATAGGATTCGTTAATTGTTTCTTGTAAGGCAACCGTTCAATTTTTTTTATATTTTGGACATTAATACACAAAAATCCTTTCCAGAGAAATTATCGTTGAATCTCAATACATTTTTTATACAGAAACTCTTTGACGATCTTTCTTAGTTTGAATATGTCAATAGGTTAGTCCCATTCAGCACAGATTTTTAGTCGGTCAACATGAAGCAGGTCTTCACTTTCATACAAACTAGTATGCCCCTCATGAGCTGTAATATTGCCTTTCTTCTTTTTATAAGGATTAAGAGGTTTGGATTTATGTAGTCTTGGCATTTTAAAAATCTGTAACTGACATTAAAACGTACAACAGCACATTATTTTAGAGATCACTAGTGTCAGATGTGGTGAATAAAAATACTATTTCCCTCAGTTTATATTGAACTAACATGTTGTAAATATTAATCTACAATTACAGACTCCAGGATTAAAAAAAAAACTGAAAATGCTAATAAGTGATCCATTATAGTTTACTAAGAAGGATGTCCAAATTAGACGATAATTCTCATATTGGTAATGGCAATGTAGGTACATTGTTGATGCAAGTTTTGTTTCTCTTTGTTCTGTTCAGTCCATTTCCTTGTAATTCAGCCACCTTGTATAGCTTATGATTAAAAGCAGATTACTATGTACATTGTAGTGCTTTTTGTTTCCAACAGAGAGAATGCTTTGGGCAAAGCTTGGACACCAGAAGACAAATTGGGGTTAATGGTTTCCCATCTCAGTAAAAAATCTGCTAGCAATCTAACAAATGACTTTCATATATCTGTAATTAGAATGACTTTGGTAGTTACACCGAATGAAATTAAACAAACATGGAATATGCTAAAGCAGAAGAAATTGTTTTTGAGTCAAAACTAGTAACAATTAATACATCCTGGATCTCGATATTCATAGTAAACAGGACTAATACACCAAAGACAACGCTTTACTACACTAAAGTAACCAGCATTAACCATTGTAACACTTGAACTTGTACTTTGATTCCTTGAAGTCGTAGAAAAAAATATTCTATTTTACTGGAGGCCGCCAATCTTTATTTTGGCAGTCGGTTTTTATACGCCATTGAGGCACAAAGTCATATCTCAATTACAATCACTTCTATGAACATTTCTTTCCTTCAGAATCTTTAGCGATGTTCTGGAGATAATTTTAAACTGTCCGAGGAAGCAAATTTCGTGTCTGGGCTTCTTAGCATTACATTTTCCGTTAAAATGCAATCCTATTAGAAAATTTCCACATCATACACTTTTTGCAGTATCTCCTTCTAGCATTGGTTATCAGAAAAAGGGCATAACTGGTCACGTATGACGAATTATATTCATATTGGTAACGCCTTTTCATTCTACAGATAGAAGACCCAGCTTACGACTTACCAGAGTATTTAAATCAATTGTTTACTTACAGTCAGTCGGTAGAACAATTGTCGAAAAATAGCTTCGAATTTCTAAATTGTAAGCGCTCTAGGTGCGCAACCATGTTGTTTTTAAAAACGTTAAAGAATTGATAAGGATTGACGACAGAGGTGTAAATAATAAACTTGATTTTGATTTGGTTTGGAGTTATCGAAAGTACACATAATGCTGGCGAGAGATGAATTGGAGGCAGTATGGGTTTCATTGAGAAGTGATGATAATCACGACGAAATGAATTTTGAATGCTCTTCAAAACGGTTCAAGAGTGATTCCAAAATTATCGAATCATTCCATCATACTAGTTGACAATGGTGTGTCCAGCTGCATCGGCTTCGTAAATTAAGTCCAGGTTAATAAAGCACTGAAAGCTTCCTCATAGAAGAGTGAATAGTGTCAGGTATCAAACCATTTTAATTTTATATCGCCCTCGTACATTTTGGCAGCGAAAACAAAACCAATCTCTTAAATTCCTTCCATAAAAAATGGGTTATAGTTTCTTCAATAAATCTTCAATCGATCCTGATTGTTCTCCGTAATTTAAAACGAAAACGCTAGCATACTTATCAAATAGAGCAATACATCTTATAGAACCGAAATAATGAACGTAAACATTACACAAAATCAATTTTAAAATAGGGGAAACGTTTACATCCATCCGTTCACGGCTGGTAAATAACTCAGATCTTTATTGAAATATTCTCTAATATTCGTAAGAATAATGCACACACAGTAAAATGTGACGGGCAATTTTTTAAAACATATACTACACAGTTCGCGTAGGAAACATGTCACATTTGCGATACGTATAAATCTTATGTATAGATTTAGAGCGAAAAAATGGCGAGGGAGTATGTGTATACAAAGCACAAAAATTTGTCTTATTCTACATAGATATGATCCGTCAATAAACATTCGCCAAGTAAAAATGATAAGCCACATATCTCCTTTATGGTACGATATTTATGCAGCAAAACATTGATAAATCTCCTTATTCCTTTAGGAATGCATGTGTGCGCGAGATTATCTGGAAATGGTGTTCAATTTCTGCCTGTAGATAGAGCAGCGTGATAAATTTTTCGCGACAAATTTTGTATATAGTGTATATACTGGGTGACAGTTAATCGGAGAATCGAATGGGGAAATCAGAAATAAAAATGGGTCTGGTTAAAGGAATGAAGCAAAAACATGTCGATACAGGATTAAGACTGCTATAATATTTTCTTTAGAACTCGATCAAACTTTCATTTACTAAACGCATATTTCAATATAACAAAGAAAGGGGAACTCTGACTCACAAACCCTTTGATTTTCATCCAATTCTATATACTTTTCTTCCCCCATCAAAGGTAGTAATTACACCCTTTCTTTAGATTCTTAGATAATAAATATGATTCCATAGACGTAGTACGCGCATTTGTAAACATCGTATCTTACAGCGTGAGGATAATGACGGACCTAACCCATTTCCGCAGAGGACACCTTACCACTTGCTGACCTCTTTACAACCCTTTCTTCTATCCTTTCGAAACGAACACGTATTTCTGTTCTTTATATGCGCTGGTCCCCGCATTATGTAATATTTCAATTAAATTCTTTATGTTCGGAAGCAAAGAGTGTATATGCAGGTATGTGTATTTGCGAGGAATTTCAGTATACGGTATTGTTGACACGTGTTTGAACTTTGGAAACTCTCTCAAGGACCTTTCCGTTCAAGGACTTCTCTCATGGGGTGCAGTAAGCTGAAACGCATCTTGTTCCACTACTTTTAGATTGCGTAAGTACATTGTATACAACGCAGTGTTTGTCGTGAATTACCCTTAAGAAGAATTAGACCGCATATCTTCTGAGTAAAGATTACCGTAAACCTGTTTTTGAAGTATGAAAAAAAAATAATGAAAGACTAAAGATGTAACAGTTGTGCACGGACAAGAAAATATGTTTGTTGACACACAACGTAACGATAATTATTGTTGAAATATTCAATTTAATTTTAGAATCATTTAATATTGGGTTTGCATAAAATTTCTTTGTTTCAATTTCAAGTAAGAATTAACTATTATCTAACCCACTATTATTAACTTAGACTAGATTAGATTAGATGTGGATTGTCCAGGCAATGCTACACCTCTTCACTGTGACCTGCAAGATCTATTGTGACTCCCTTGAATCTTTTAGTTCCAATTGATCTCCAGACTTTTGAAGAAGTCTAGGATTCTTTTGGAATCTGTAGTGAAGCTTTTGCTGGACCACAGCCTCACAGTTGCAGACAATGTGTTCCATCGTCTTGCTATTTTCCGAACAGATTCGGCATTTATCACAATCCACTTTGATCATCTTCTTTAAGTGGTACCATAGAGGGACGTGGCCAATGAGTAAAGCCGTGAGGTCACTTGGGTTGAGCTCTAGTAGAGATTTAGCTCTGATGACTGAAAAAGTAAGTTGTTCTAGTTGCCTTCACACGTCCAGTGATCTGGTGGCCACATCAGTATGACTGTGTTTCTTTGGTCCAGAGCAGTGAAGGTGAGCAGACAACCCCAGGTTAATTTAGATTTAAAAGTGTAGGCCTTTAGAGTCTTTAGGCTGTTGCTGTTTATTAACTTAGTTTTCCTGTTATTTATTTTTCATCCTTTGTTTTTGCCTGCCCTTACTAAGTGTTTCAAAGTGTTTGGTAAATACATACGTTCGATCAGTGGTAACCTCGTCACGAGTCCAACATATTTTTCCTCGCCGAAAGCACACTGTTACTGAGCTCATTGATCAAGTATCAAGTATAAAATAGCTAATTTTTTCAACAATATCGACGTGTCCAAGACAAATAATGAGTCATCTGCTCACTGATTTCTATGCTTTAGTAGACAACATCACTAACTAGGTAACTCATTCGATTCTTTCCACCATCTGTCATCGTGAGTGAATTCACAGTTGCATAATAAATTCTGAACATAAACAATACTTAAGGTTAGCACGTTTCCAATCATTCTTCTCTCAATAGGATGTTAACTGTATAAAGCGTTGCGCAAAATAAAATAATTTTCTAGGAATTCTGAGACATATAATCCTATTGAATATGCTGTAAATCTAGAAAACGCAAAAGTTGATCCCATAGAACAAACAATCTCTTCATAAGCTCGACAGATTCAAATCGAATCAGTAGCGGAGAATACGGACACGAATTTTGATAATGTTTTGGTGATTCTAGTTCCATTTTTCAAGTAGAATTATATGCTATCGTACCGAAGAAGCAAACAGCACTAAAGGCTCGAGAGGCATGTATACCTTTAAGTCGAAACTAATCGGCTGGGGTCTGTTTGCTCATAACAGATCACGGGGGTTATAAAGGTAATGAAATAGAAGATGGCTTTTCAAAGACAGACAGAGTCTTGATTCTTTGGAGCAGAGCGATTCTGCGACCTGCCCAAAAGTCATATGAAGGCTCATTTTCAACAGTAGGAATACGGCTAATCTCTTGGACCTCAAAAAAGCACTTAATTAAAATTTTTTTTTACCGTAACAACAAAAATTACAACAAAACTTGTTATCATTCTGTTCTTGTAGCTGCTCACCCCCTTCCACTCTGACATGTCTATTTTTTTTTAGTGTATTTGTTGGTATAGTGTTATCTTCCATCGCAGACGACAATCATTCATCAATGGCAGGCTATTTTGTGGTATCGAGTTGTAGCTTCAGATTCAATAAAAATAGTCAGCGTACAGCATCAGTAACTGTTCGAAATTCTGTACTGAACTAGGCCCCCAACATTGCAAGAAGTACTGGTATGGAAATGAGGCTCTTACAACCAAAATATGGTGTGGATATGTCACCACCTAACTTAATTGAATGATCATCATGGATCTTAATATCTCGTCTTCTTGCAATTTATTTGATGCCATTTTTTTTGTTTTCACTTAATATTGAGAAACATTTGAATAATAACCAATCTGACAATATAATTACAAAATATTTTCGGATCTAGCGTTTAATAAGAAAATAGCTGTACAGGAATCTAAGTTTCTTATCTTTAGTTTTCCTGATGAATACAATAAACGCCTATTTACTGAAATTGTTGGCAATATTAGGCAACTAAATTATTATTTATTGAAGGCAAAGATTGAACAATGGAGGCCATCATTACTTTTATTCCATTACAGAGAAAGCGTGTTCAGAATGTATTTCCAAACTGTATCCACTCTCATCTCCATTATAAAATTGTCTCGTTTAATGTTAATAATATTAATATAACTCATCTAATCCACTCCTAATAGCTAAAAAGTTGTCAAAAAATATTTTTTACATTTTTAATAGTTATAGGACTCGACTGCAAAAAATGGGCACTTAAGAAGATTTGCTTTAGTATATTAGTACGGTGGTTTTTCATCTTAAAAATGTTGCCTTTCAAGCGACAAATCACATAGTTCAACATTCTCTCTGCAATAATAATTACTGTTTTACAACTGAATGTTCTGTTTTACACTGTATAAATTAACTTTTTATGTGGTAGTAAAATTAATGTTATGTAGTAGACTATTACATAAAATTTTAATATATACACGCCGTGCTAGACTGTTGAAGAAGATTATTATCGTTGCGATTCCAAAGGAGAATTTTAATTAATTAATAGTATAATAGTAATAATACCTATACATCATAAATACTTTCAACAGGCTTTATTCCTTTTTAATTACACGGTTTAAAATATTTGCAGATTGGCTATAACTCAAAAAAATTGTTTGGATGTTGTTTTTGTGAAGCAAAAAATGGAAACAACAAAGCACTACATTCGAGTGTTTTAAATATTGTCCTTGGTATTATGTTAAAACTATTGTGTTCAAAATAGAATCATACGAGTATGTCTGCTTCATTATAACAAGTTGTTATAATTCCATGATTGTCAATAGAATATTGCTTTCTCAAAATGACACTAATGTGGAATGGTCAGCTGTCAGAATCCTATGAGTTAAATAATAATAAAAAATCGTTTTTCTTTTGTAGATCTATAACCAGTTAAAGATAGGAACATGTGCAATGGTGGTTTAAACACGGTTATAGAAGAGTATAACGTGATACATCTGAGCCGGTACGATCCTTCTAACTCTGAGAGGAAGAAGTCTATCAAGGTATCCTTGTCACAAACCAATCATACCTTCAATGTTTTGAGAAATATTAAGAAATTACGTTCAAACGACAAATATAAATCAGTGTCAATTGTTAAGGACAGAATTCCAATGCAATCTTCGTACCTCAAACCCAAGAGACATGAATTAAACGTCAGGAAGCTTGCTGGCGAAACGTATTAAGTTTGTGAAGGGTATGCCAATAATTATGAATGCTACCACTCGTTAGGAAAACTAATCAAGCCCAGAAGTTTTAAAATTCTTCAGTTTTATTACCAGAATGTTCGTTATCTCCGAACTAAACCAGACAGATTTGCTCTGCAAGTGATGCATTGGACTTTGATGAACTATTTCTTACGTAAACTTGGTTGGATCCTGATATGGATGACTCCGAAGTAATTGGTTCATCGTTTGAAGTCTTTAGAAATGATAGAAATCTCTAAGCCATTGAACGATTTACCGGTGGTGGAGTTTTGACTGCTATTTAATTTGCTACCCTCAATAGACATCACTGTTTGCAAACTTTTAATTAATCCATACTACATTTATCTCGCTAATCTCTATATTCCGTTTGATACTTCTTTCGATGATTATGTGCTGTTTTTTTGAAATATAATAATAATAATAATAATATTGATGTTGTTTTTCGACAGCTTTTTTTAAGCAATAAAATGAACTAGACGTATAATCCAAATTCATTTTTAGAAAAAAAATATTTTCCTGAAGAAGTCACAGAGTGTGACGAAATATTGAAAATATAGATTATTTTATTAGGACGTAAAAAACCCGTAAAAAATATTTTATTGAATAATAATAACTCTAATAATATAAACTCTAATAACCTCTAAAAAAATAATACACAGACTAACCAAAAAAAATCTATGTTCTACAACAGAGCAATCTATTAACTAATGAGCTGACTAAGGAAAATAAAAAAATATATATTGACAGTCCTATGCTACTCTATCCAGTAATACATAAAATCAATGTAACAGTTTAAGAAGTAAAGGAATTAGATTCTCAAGATGAAGTCTAGAATTTTTAGATAAGAAATCCTTAATTTACTGAGATTTCAATTGTCCAAATTTTGTCTTCTCAACTGATAATGATTGCAAAAAAGCTGCTCTCATTAACTTTGTCAATACTTTAGACCTTCAGCAGCAAAATACTGTTACAAACCGAAATGGAAATAGAGTTACAGTCACACTTCACGCAAATCCCCTGGTAACAAGTCGATAGCCGTAGTGGTTAGGCGACTGACTGTCGTCGTGGCAGGACGATAGGAGTCGGGTTTCAATTCTGAAACAGTGACATTTTTTCAGAGAGTTGAACCCCGGATCGGCTTACAATTCGCTGTTGGAGGCAAAGCGATTAACAGCGCAGCATTATTAAAAAAATCAATTTGAACATAATTTACTCACACAAAACTACACCGCAGGAGTTGCAGTAATAGCCAGACAAGTAATTCAGCTTATGGAATCACTGCAACTAAGCAGCCACCACACATAGAAAAAAACTGAAGATGTCTATCATCCGACATTAGATATACAGTATCCGCCAGAATAAACAGTACCGAAATTATTTTTTAACTTTGTAATTTAAATGTTCAAAATGTTCACCATTACGACGCAAACAAGCTTTCTATCGATTTTGTAAGTCACTGAACATATTTATAAAAAGTGGTTGATGTAACTGCCTGAATAATGTTTGAATTCTTTCTCGTACTTCTGCAATATTCTCCGGTGGATTTTCTGAGCAAAATATTTTGTCTTTCATCATGCCCCAAATGAATGCATCAGGTGGCGTCAGATCCGGTGAATGAGAAGGATATTCGAAGTATGTTCTTCGGGAAATTATTCTATTATCAAAATGCTGACGGAGTAAGTTGAGAGTGCGCGCAACTGTATGGCTCGTTGCACCATCTTTTTGAAACCATTGTGTGCGCATCCGTAAATGTTGTGCACGGCAAAAGTTCTGTAAATCTCTCACAAAAGGCATGCTAATGTTCTCTCTGTAACGTTCTTGGTTTACAGTAAGTGGATTCTGATTATCGTCTTCAATGAAATATGGACCAATTATTCCATGACCAGAAACCGCGCAGCAAATTGTAACTCGGACACTGTGGAGTGGTTTGTCCACAATAACATCAGGACGTTCAAATCCACGAAATCGAGTTGTTTCTCGATTAATATAGCCGCTAAGATGAACGTGACTCTCGTCTGAAAACCAATTTTTTTCAAGAAATTGGAATCAATATGCGACCACAGTAAATTTTCCTTGCATGTTTGTCCGCAATGTTTAGTCGTTGTCCAACTTGAATACGGTATGGATAACCACCAATTGATTTGAACATCTGACGTGTAGATGTTACACTGATGTTGAGTTTACATGCAGTTCTTACAAGGCTTCTTTGCGGCGACTGCACAACTTCATCAAAAACACGTCCTGTGTTTTGGTTGGTACACACTGTTTGTCGACGACCTGGAGAACCTTTACGTTGACACAATACACTACCAGTGCGACGAAATTTCTCAACAACACAACAGCTAATATCGCACTTTTACTTGGGGCTGCTTTATTAAACTGTTGTTGATATCTTACTACCACCTGTTCTAAGCTTGGACCATCATTGCGACCATTTCCGTATGAGCGAAAATCATGTTCTACCAAGAACACTTTTTCTGCTGTTGTTAAAACCATTTTCAATTCAAATTCAACTCCAGCGTAACATTCATATGTTAACTAATGACAATTAAGTCAATAATGACAAATGCATATTATATAAGCAACTCCATAGCACATTAGATTTCGGTACTGTTTATTCTGGCGGATACCGTACTTGTGGATGCCCCTGTTCCAATATCCTCTATTGGTAATTTTCCAACAGCAGACATGTTTTCTGTTATCGTTTAATGTTATCTACGCTGTCGTTGATCATTTGTACCACTAGATAGGACCGCGAATCGTAAATTTCCTCCATGGTTTAATCAAAATATCAAATTCCACTTAAAATGGAAACAATATTGCTTCTCCAAATGGAAAGGTACTAAATCTGAGATTTGTCGAAGTCGTTCCAAAGAATTTGAGCTTTACAGATCGGTGTTAGTGTCCAGGCTCAACAAATAGATGAAGAAAACTAGCAGAAAGGTACATCGTTTGTTTAGTAGATGGGGCAAAGATATATTTGACAAACCTGGGTAATGAAATATGTTGGCTACCTTATTGGCATTTATACTCATACTTATAACTCTTGCGTCAAGTACCCTACAGTATTTTCAAGAAAATGTCAAAGTTATATGCATTATGATTCCATCATCGTTTTTTATATAAATCCTTTCGTGTTTATCTTTTCCCAATTGAAAGAATATATCAACGACTATAAACATATTCAATTTAACAAATAAATTTGTTCGACTAAATCAATCAATACATCAACGTCCATCTGTACCAAAAAAACGAAGAGATACTTTCCAATCAGATCGGAAACATTATTATAAACAATACCTCTCAACACCTCCCTATACACCGTTGAATTTAATTTCCTACACGAACTAATGATTACCGCCTAACTCTAACCGACCACCAATCACAAAAAAGCTGAAATTACTAACTCATATCGCTTAATTAAATCTAATTGTAAACGAGAGGAGTTGGTACATCGTGTCGATCATATTTTACCGCGAAAGCTTCAACGAGATATCGTTACATACGATGATGAGTTCATGTACGTACTCACACTAGCACGCATTGAACTGTACTTAGATCGATAAGTACATATATACACATACACCGTATGTAATTACTAATCCTGGTAACTTACACGAGTACGTATGTATCTATGTATGTATGTAGGTACTGGTAATACACAGCTTATGATGACCTGAAAGAAAGACATTAGTCTTAATGGTGGTGTCCGCCTAACGCTTGTATTTACGATTTATTATTTTCATATTCGTATGATAGTCTGTAATTATTCTAGTAGGTGTTGGAATAATCGTTTTAATAAATTAATGGATGGCATCTAGTTAATAAGAAAATTGATAACGATTGAGGTAGGCGTACTTACTCATATTTATCGAGTTGATTTCAGGTCTTATTGCAGCTATTCACATCGCGTAATGCCTTTAAAGATGTAATAGGAAAACTTATTAATTTACAAATCTGCTTAGTGCTTATTAAAACTATTTAAACGAACTGCAGCTACTGCAGTAACATTACAGGCTATGTATTCTATACAATGATAACAATGTTAAAGTTAATTACAATGTAAGATTATATGTAGTCTATTCAGTATTAATATTCAATCTTTAACGAACAAAGTTACCGTAATCCGATGCTCTATACTATATATTTAAAAAGATAACTTTGAAATCTTTTTTCATACATTTGCTCAGATTTTTCTTGTTTGTTCTTGAGAAATTTAGGCGACACCTTGAGCAAAATTACTTCTCCTTCAGAAAAGCAACATATCTTATTTGTCCGGAATTTACACGAATGATGTCAAAAACCGTAACACTGTCAACAAATGTATACAAAAGAGTCTAAAACAGAGCATTGCAGAACCCCAATAGTAGAATTTATCCAATATCAACGCCAGTTGAAATTCAAATTTCCGCTGTTAGTTCTTCCAACCCCCGCCCCCTCCCCTAAACGAGAACATACTTCAGCTTTTATTTCACAATTTAATTACACGTAACATTATAAAATTAACAAGAACAATATAATAACACCAACAATAATGGCATTTTAATTACAGGATTAAGATCCAAAAAGACGGACGTGTTACATTGGATGAATTAAGTTTGTCCTTCTCTAAAATTTCGGGAACTGTTCCTCACGAAAATGTGAATGAATACTTTCGAGAGGTCATTTAAAAAATGTGTTGCTTGAATTGTAGCACATGATTCAAAAAACCGAATGAAGTATGTTTTGTTCTTTCTCAGTCCATATAAAGAATAAGGTGATCATTTTTGAACCACATTGTTACTGGAGATGGAACATGGATTTAGCATAAAATTCCAAAGTAGAAACTCAATCAATTAGGGAGGTTGACGTCCGTAAGAGTCTCGAAGGGTCAATCTCAATCTGACGTATACCTTCTTTAAATTAATTAATGTCCACAGAGTGCCAAAAAGCATTCATATTGGAACTGTTGTTATTGTTGGTGGTTCCTTTACAAGATTTGACCATTGCGTTGAAGTTAAATTTTATATTTTGTGGATCTTTGGTAATTGGTACAGCCGTGGTAGTCAACTCTTCCAAAGATGCAGCCGTCTTTGTTCCTATTTTGGTAAGGCTTAATCCTTGATGACTTTTCTAATTTGTCGTTCAATCTTGCTAGTAGGATCTCTGTTTAGTTTATTGTAGTGACATCAGAATTATATGCATCTTGTGGTTGTAGTGTTCTCCGGCCATTACTACAGTTGCGTTTCTTGTATCTGTTTGTACGCTTGTACAAAGGTCCGTCCTTACGAATGCCCTGCAAAGCTTTCTTTTCATCTTTAGTGATATTTATTTTCTCGGCGGTGGTCAGGTTTTTCTAATATTAGTAGATTTATTATGGTAGTTTCAACCTGGGTTAGGATTTTTTCTTTGGGTATCTTGGTGTAAGCAAATATCAAGTGGAGTTTATCGAACTTCTTGAGTGCTGCTGAGTACTTATGGTTGCCAGACCTTTCCTTTTTGTTTGACAAATCAGTAGATTTGATTACTTAGTTCTTTTTTTTCATCTAACAGTAAGGTATACCCAATATGAACGATAATAGCGATACAAGTTTTGTTTTAATGCAAGAAGATATATTTCAGTGCGAGTTGTACCACTACAGCTCTCTCAGATTACGTCGGAATAGGTGCTGTGATGGCATAGTTCCGCTGACACCACATACCTACCTTAGGGTCTATCAAATAATTAGAGAGGTTGACCTGCATAAGAGCCTCAAAGGGTCAGACTTGGGCATGTCATAAATTGTGTGTAAATACTTTGAGATGTTTTAGTTCTTTGCCAAGTTGGGAAATTGACATTGCTCGATGTAGAAGGGAGCTGATTATTGATTGCTTTTATGCTGGATAATGATTTCAGTTGGAACCATTTGTTACAATTCGAATAGCTGTACTGAAAATACTATTTTACTTGTTAGCTTTTTGTTTAATTATTTCAAATTAGGTGCTCTTCAGAGAAATGGGAAATTTTCGTTCAAGGCATTCTCCCGAAACCACCTCATCTCATCCTGTTCAACCAGGCGACAAAAGATGCAAGGAGAATACCAATTCTAATATATATTTATAATTTTGGATTTCCTATTAACATATGTAGATTGAAAATATTAAAATTTTGCCAAAATTATACCATGGGGGGTTGTGGGGTGGGCTGATACCAAAACCCCAACCTCTCTGCCAAAGGTAAAGGTCTAAAGATGTTTAGAGAATTTCTAAATATTGCTGACCAGTCTCGAACATACGATTTCCCACTATGCTACAAGAGACACTTAAACAGAATCGAAATTGATTTCGACATTGAACTGAATTTTTCTTTGACTAGCAATATTGATTATATCAACTAAACATTCCTAAATTAGAAAACTAATACGGATACCAAACAGCTACCTACAAAATTGCACCGTATGATCAAAATTTTGTGGTGGTAAATTTTGAACATCACACGACTTGTAGGGTTGAAATTTGTGTTCTTTAAAATTTGCAATGCTTTAGAGTTATGCACATTGATCTGTGCTTACACTTTTTAAGTTGAAATGCCTGCATTTGCGACGATGGAAACCAATGTCGCAATCTCGCCATTATGATTATCTTCCGACAATGACGAGAAACTGTTATAGTGGTGCATATTCTTTTAGAGCTTTTAAACGTTTTGATAATTGGTTGTATTCTGCCTGAAAAATTTTTAATAGCCCTAGTTTTTAGTATTTGTGATGCAGGTAGACACTCTAAAATCATAAAAGGAAGATACCTTCAATAAACAACAACAAAATCTTTATGCCGTACACTAATCTATTGTATTTTGTAAACTTTTATTTAAAGCACAAAGAACTATAATGCCTACAATTAACAAAGCAAAAAATTGAATCGAAAACGATCACAATAAATTTTAATCCTTTATTTGCTATCAAACGCATAAGAACTATAAAACGTATCGCTTCCAACATGGCACAATCGAACGCGACCCACCCCCTATTAATCCGGGATATAAATTAGTAACAGCAAAAAAATAATTTGAATAAAATGGCCGCCCGCTTGGGCGATTCGGAAAAGGGTGCGTACGTCCTCCAATCAGAGCACCGTAATAAACAATGCGAGTTGATTCATGCACTTCAATCACTACGGAAGGGTTACAAACTGATGAGGTCATTCAATATGGGGACGGATATATAGAACAGAGATAGTGGTGTTCAGCCATCGATGGTGTAAAATTTGTCCAGTGTTGAAATCCTAGTAACAACGCATCAATCGCTAGGTATGATGATTTCCATTGAACCTAATCCATTTCAAATTATTTCCCTAGAATCGAAGTGTTTAACAAACAAAAAATATTCTTCTAATATATAGGTTTCACGTTTGAATTGAAAGAGGAGTGTACTTACCATCAATATATTCTTGTTTCTTTATCCTTTATACAAACTTGTAATATATTTGTTACCACTTGCAATCTTGGCGTGACAAGTAAACCATGTAACCTATTTTAAATATCTATTTACTTACAGATGATATTATCCGCAAACTTGTCCATCTAAAAACTTTTAAGCGCCGTTGAAGATGCTTACAAAAGTAATAAGCTTGCCCTAGTTTTTTTTTTCTGACGTAACGATAAGAACTTTTATAGTTCATCCTTCATTTATTACATTTAATGACTGTGTCACAGTTAATGTGTATTGCGTTTCGCAAGTGAAACTATTACAAAACTCATAATTTTTTTCTTTTTAATGATGTCCAATGCTCATTCGTTGGTGTAACTTATAATTTGCTGAAGTAACCAATAGAAGCACATATGTAGGTGTGTATGTAGAAATGATTATTAAGACGCGCAATTAATTTGCGATAGGCTTTATTAGTTACACTACCATCATTTCCAGGTTGTTCTAGTTTTAAACTCTTTTCCACTGGTCTTGAATGTAACCTCACCACTGACGACCTTTACATATTAAATGTGTTTACGTTTTATATCTTGATACTACTAATAAATCAATTTGTCCTGGAACGCGAGTTTTCGTTTCAAACTTCATTAGCAGAACAAACTGATTATAATAATTTCACTTTAGAGATGTTGATGGCGTTGCATTCCTAACAAACAAATACACCTTCTGAGACGATATTTGCCATTCATAGAGCGTTTTGTTCCGTATGTATCAATGACTGAATATTGAATTGACATTCAAAACGCATTTTGTCTAGTAAGCATTTAATAATCGAATATGAAAAGCGCATACTTGTAAAGTCTAAAATATTTTATGGAATGACGATCCCACAAAAACGTTTCAGACGTTACTAAAGCTTGGAAAGAATATCGATCAAATTCAATTGTCTCAATTACCCTTTGTGCATACTATTAAAGAGAAAAAGATAGAAAGTGAAACAAACCTAGCTGAAAGTTTATCCGGCCAAGACTGGAGGAAACATTGAGACCTACAGTGGTTGAATCCTTTACTGGTACAACACAGCGATAAGAACAAGTGAATGCTTGAGAAAACTGTAAATAACTGCAACTGTGTGGAAGAAGAAGAAGGTTATAAATTATATGATCGTACTTTTATATGTTCCTAAGCTACTAATGTTACTACATTACCAAAAAAAATATTAAATAATCCACATTTACTAAAAGATTGGGTTTTTTCCATTTTCTGAAAATTTATGGAAGTGGAGAAATGTCTTTTTGAATGTCAACTCCTAATATATATATTTGAATTATCTCTACGTGAAACTTATCTTTGCTAAGATATAACAATGCTGTTCAAAGACCAGAGAGAAACATGACGAAATAACTTACAAGGAAACACAGGCAAGTAGTGGTGACCAATTTAAATGAAATTTGGTGGGTTTGTAGATTGATACAGTGTAAGAACAACGGTAACTTCCATAGATGCTAAATCGCCCGTTTTCGGGGGTGGAGCGCCCTAAAGCCAACGCTACCTTTCGCTATTTGCTTTAATACATATCTCCAAAACTAAAAGACATATAAAAAAAGTTAAGACAAATATATAACTGTTTTATGAGTACTAAAAGATAGCGACAATAGTTTGCCTGTCATAGTTCTTGTTTTCCAGAAACAACCCCCACCCCCTATATTTTGTTAAAACTATTGTCGCTATCTTTTAGTACTCATAAAACAGTTATATATTTGTCTTAACTTTTTTTGATATGTCTTATAGTTTTGGAGATATTAAAGCAAATTGCGGAAGGTAGAGTTGGCTCTTGGTCGCCTCCAGCCCCGAAAACGAGCGATTCAGCATCTTTGAAAGTTACCGTTGTTCTTACACTGCATCAGTCTAGAAACCCACCAAATTTCATTTAAATCGGTCACCACCACTTGCCTGTGTTTCCTTGTTAGTCAAGAATTTGATATAATCAAATTCGAGCGTGAATTAAATTACGAGCGTGTATTATGAGAAACAGTGCCTTTAGTGACTATAAATATACTTTTTTTAAATATTGTTTAATTTGGTCCATATCGAATTTGTTATAGTCTACGAGCTCCGTCTCATGTCATTTGGCCCACCGTCTGATATCCATATTTTTCGAGGCCCGCGAAAAAATAATAGACACTACATGCTTTTATCGATGTCCAAATGAATTAACATAATATTTTTAATAATGTTCAATAAAAATATGAACTTTTTTATTCCTTTTTGAAGTCTTTAGCAGTAAGATTACAAGTCTTTCAAATTTTGCCATCAAGCTGGTTTTATTTTGATGCTATCATCTTAAATGAGTAGGTGGCTTTGAAAAATGACGCCGAAAATAGTGTTAGTTAGTGTCACACGCATTTTATACATTTGGTGGCTATTTTTGATATTCGTTTAATTTAAAAAGGACAGAGGAAAAGTTATCGACAAGAAAATTCAATCACTCATTGTTAATTTTTTTAATTCTGAAATTGGAAATTTATTGGAATTATCCTGATACAGTGTCAGAAATATAGTTAAAAGATATAAGACTACAAATTCAATAGCTCCAAAAGCTAGAAATGTAGGAAAAAGTAAGATAACTGAAGGTGATAGACGAGCTTTGAGAATAATTATTGAAAGAAACCGTCGTGAGAGAGACTCATAAACGGGTATTATGTAACTTACACAGTAAGTTAAATGAATAAAAATATGTGAACAACCTTTACTAAAATTTGAATTTTCATGTCAGGCAAAGGAAAAGCCATTTTTGACATAACAGCAAAAGAAACATTAATAAAATGGGCAAGAGAACATAAGAATTGGACTCTCCAGCAATGGTATGCAGTAGAGTGGAGCGATGAGTCCAGATTCGAAGTTTGTGGTGGAGACAGCAGAAGTCGAAGATATCCGCAGAAAACACGAAGCATTTCATTCCCACTGTCTTAAAAGTAAAGTAAAATTTCCTGCATCAGTCATGCTCTGGGACAGTATGTCATCTAGAGGTGTAGGTGTTTTATTGACGGAATAGTGAACACAGATAAATATTTACAGATTTTAAAAGAATCTATCGATTATGAAAAATCTCTTGACATTAAAGCAAGATTTTGTCTTCCAACAAGACGGCGCAGGGTGTCATACGTTGAAAAAAGCTTTGAAATGGATGGAAGGCTACAGAATACCACTTTTGAGATGGGTTTCAAGCAGTCCTGATTTGTCTCCAATTGAAACTTTGTGGCGTGAGATGAAGAAGACGTTCCGAAAACATCCCTGAATTGAAACAAATTCTTCAAGAAATATGGGATTCTACGCCGGAGTTTTGCCAAAGCTTAGTCCACACAATGTCACAAAGACTTTCAGATGTGATGTTATCCAGTGGTAATATGCAAATGTACTTGTGGTCTCATTTTGTGTCATGTTTTGTTTGTTATAGTTAATTAGTTTAATTGAATAGTTGTTTTTGTTATCACGTTTTTTTGTAAGTACAAATAAGATTCTAAAATGTTGTTGAATTGATAAATAAATAAAAAATGCACCCATTGCTTATATATTTGTATTTTAGATTGAATTTTTTAAAAATCTAAGGTTGACTCAACTAACATGAGAAGGGACTCACATGTAGTCTAGTTTATATCCGAGGTTATTTCAACTGTCATTGTTGGGAATAAGTTATTCTACTAGCTGATTCTTTAAATTCACATTTTATCTTTCCACTTGAATTCGTTTTTGTTATTATTTCTCTATTGTATATTCTTTTCCTTGTTTTTTTTTATTGTATCAAAAACTGCTAATTTTGACCTAACTTTGCTCCTAATTTGTGTTCTAGAACGACTGCTACTCTACAAGAAAAAAATTTATTAATTGAACATTTACATATAAGGATACCTTTGTCTAAATTCATTTATTAGCTAATTTGATTGATTAATTAGCTAAATTATTTATATTAATTCAACCACTATTATGATGCAACTATATTGATGCATTCTGGATCCTCACAGGAAAATACAGATAGAATATGTGCTTCCATATACTGTTTTCCGAAGATGGAAAGCGATTTAACTTAAATATAATTGCACTACCAATAAGGTAGTAACATTTGTCATTAATTAAAAACTCGTCTCACGTTCATCTAGGTTTTTTTATGTGCATAAATGTTGTTGTTATGAGTAATTAGTAACTATAAATAGATAATATACCTAACGATATGTTATTATTATACAGCAACAGTATCTATTTATATTTCATCAATAATACAAATGCAAATATGCAACATTTTAGTTTTTCATGCATAATACATACATACATATGTATGTACATACATATGTGTATGTATAAGCGTTTAGTTTAATGCGAGTTATCTACATTATTACTTGACCTAACTTGATATCTTCTACATTATATCCTCTGATAGTATGTAAAGGTTTGATTGATAACTCCTCGGCGCATATCATTAAAATACAAAATGTTAGGATAAACATTATTTTTCATTTATTTTACTATATAGCATTATTCTTTTCTTACTCATGACTTATTAGTCTTAGTAATCCTCGACACACACTTCATCGATTATTATCTAGTAATCGTTTATTTATTGCTTCAATAAACTAATAACGGATAATTTTTATTTGGATAATAATAGTGACTCCTGAACTAGAATGTCAATATAATGTCGAAATCTTAATTCCCGGAAAATTTCTTAATAGTCGTTTAATCCTTTAATTGTTTTTGCAATAAAGTTTCCTTCAAATAAATTGGATTGTTGTTTTCTAGGTATAGTAACTTACATGTGTCAGTTACTGCTTTACGGCACAGTATTTGTTATGGATTTATGAAACTAAACAAGCTAGACCTGACAGAACAATCTACAATTGCCTTCAAATTAACCGTTCGTGTTGATTGAATTAATACTGATAGATTTATGATTGCTCATGGTGTAATCTATAAATCGTAAATAATTAAAACTTGTCTTAGGAATTCGAAAGATTTATGTTAGACAAAAATTAAGCGGGCGTTAAATTAAGTCCATCATGTTTGAAATTAAAAATTTTGAAAACTGGTCCATGTTCTTCTAGAGTTTTTCGATATAGTTCCAGGATTTCTCAAAGTAATATTAAAATATTGTCGAACAAAATGGAGAAAAAAAAATTTAAATCCTCCACCCTCCCACGTTTGATTTTTTAAAAAAAAAAAGAAGTTAGAGAAATTTCGTTTGGCCAATTATTTCACGAACTATATGTAGGTATGTGATAGAAAGCCAAAATTTGCTAACAATATAGGGCAAACCTAAAACAATCTGAAACACCTTTCAAAATGTTGAATTCAGGAAAAGTGGACACCAACTTCATGTATGCAGAATTTTGCTTTCGCGACGAAGTATGCATCATTTAAGTCTAAAGCTTTGGAATAATATAGAACAGTAGCAATGGGGTCACTTGGGACACCCCCCACCACTCTTACCTTCGTTAAACGGAGATGTCCTATCCCAAACTCCCTTTTGAATATATTTATTTGATCAGCTCCTGTTACAATTGAATAGCTCTAGAACAACTATATCTGTAGCGCTTTCTCCAACTACCAAATAAACAGATATAACTGTTGCAAATCTATGCAGGCCCAACGTTGCATCATAGTCAAGAGAGGGTTTAAGATAGGTCACTACCACCTAGCGAAGGTAGGAAAATGGAAGAGAGGGAGAGTCCCAAGTAAGCCAATACCTAATTAGAACAAACATAGAACAGTTGGAACAACAGTCAACAGTTCGATTCTCAAATAATGGAGGATAAGAATACATGGTTTTCTTAATCATGTTTTGAAAATACATGCTCGAAGGCTAAAATTTTGAAAAATGCTTCGAACAACTACAACAATCTAGAAAAACTTTCAAAATTTCGAAAAAGAAGACGCCAATTCGAAAAATTTCATTTTCTATTTTTTTTTTTCAGCGATTTATTAATATTATATTACACAACTCTAAAACAATGTACAAAGCATTTAAGACAGCCTGCAACGATTAAAAAAATTTCAAATTTCGAAAAGAAGAAAGACAGTCCACGCGGGCGAAAGATAACCAATAAAAGCGTCTAATTCTTCCGACAACAGCAAATGGTATCGGCTGGCCATGTATCATATATCTGTCATTTGACAACCAATACATGTGAGATCTAAACGTATTTGGCAATTTTTTTCTTTTTCTTTTGAAGTCGTTTATTGCACTGTTAAAAAAGGACATCACTCTAAAACCTTGGCAAAAAGTCAAGTGATATGGTCACTAGTAAATTAAATTATTGAAAAAACAAAAAATCCAATTGACCTTTTGCCGTTCACATCCACATCAATTTGGATGAAGGCAATTTTATGGCAATTTTATTTATTGAGCGGACTAAAGCCCTTGACACAACTAATGCTACTAAAATAGCGACCAAACTTCAGAAGATGGGTTTCAGGTTAGGTTTCCTAAACTGATTCATTTTCTTTACGAGGATTGGAACAGCCTTCATCAAAATAGGAAACAATTCAGTTGCCTATCGATAATGGTTTCAATGTCCTTTATTGTTACTATCAAGGACTCTCCTTGCTTCTAGCGTTAAAATATTTATCGCGAAATCCTAGAGATTTGTCTGGTTCTTGTAAATTCAGTCTTTTGACCCATAATCACACACTTCCTAAGCAATAAATAGTATCTTTATACACAACAATAATTACTGTAGATTCAATATTTTTATATAACAGGTAGATATTTTAAGACAGTGTTACATCACTTCGTTGTCCACATTAATTTATCCCTCTTTCAGAGAAACTGAAAATTTGGTTAGGATTCTAAGACTAACTATTTCTAAAAAATCCATAGAGTTTGAATGTCAGTTAGTGCATCTCTTTCTATATCGTAACAAATAATTTGCAAACAATTGTAGTACTTCATTGATTATCGAATGTAAAATATTAACTTATTTAAGTTTGAAAATCAACCTCTGTAATGTTTTGAAGTACTATGTTGTTGCTTCATTCGTTTTTTTTTTCGATTAAACGTTCTCCAAACTTATCATTTCAAACATAGTTAGGAATTGGTTTGCCAAAATTTATTTATCATTCCATAACTTACATTCCAAAACGGTATATATGCGATATATGTATATATTTCAAAGACTCCGAAACATTTTCCTCTAATCAAGAATTATTGTAGCAAAGCCGTTCTATAATTCATGCCTGCCTTTGAAATTACAGCGTGATATATGACAGTTTGGGCACGTAAACTCGTATTTTAAAACGCAACACCCTGGGCGTACTCGTACTTCATTCATTTCAAAACGCTTGTAGCATCTATCTCTCGGAATAATAGCTTAGCAATTAGGCTAATGGCTAGTACGGAAAAGGCGGTCAAATTTTTCGGAGAATAGCATAACTGAATTTGGTCATTTTAATCCAATTTCGGAGGCGGTGGCGGCCATGTTCCTTTCCTGCCCTGGTTAGTAAGGATGGGGTGCGCGTAAACCAACCCTTAAATTAAAAAAAAAGAAAGCAGGGTGAACGACAGCGACGGGATTAAAAACGGCATAAAAGCGAGCGTTGGTGAAGGGTTGCACTTACTAATATCGTGTCAAAGGAAACATGGCAAGGGGACAGATAAAGAAGAGTAGGGAAGTAGGGCAGTAGGCGGATAAAGGGTGGGTCTTAATACAAGGGTTTGTATACTACGAGCAATAATCAGTAATTCGACTGCGTTTTCGTAATGTTTTCATGCTGTTTTTGTATGATTTTGTTTTAGTTAGGGTTTTACTCTATAATTGGATAGTTGTTAAGGTTCTCGCTAGATAAGAAGGGAAACGCTTCCGTTTTGTTTACGAAATTATACTAGAAAAAGGAGCGGAAGAATGTGGTAATGAATATGACTCATCAGTTTATAGATGGTTTTTTACTTGGCAACAATCTACAGTGAAGGTCAACATGTACCTAAACAGCGAAGGTGTCAGTTTTCAAATTACCAGAAAAAGCGAGAAAATTTGCTATCGGATAAAGAAATAGTCGCGGGGTCTAGGAGATTGCAAACCAAATTTACCAATTTGTGGAGAGGGAGAGGGTAGGGAAGAAGAAGGAAAGTACAAGTTTAGCAATAGACACTATGCAAACAGATCACAATACTGGCTGTGATATATGCCTCTTAAAGTACCGTAAAATGGGGTGAAACGCAACTAGTGTACCAATCGCAAAGTTTTCAGTAAAACATCATTATATTTTTTTACTACTCTGTATGCTTTTCAGAAGGTTAAAATATTTTTTATAGGTATCTGGGAACTTTACCTAATACTTGAAGCACAAAAGCCAAATTTCCGAAAGAATGATGTTTGAGGTTATATTAATTAATCACCAATTTTCAGTAAGATTTTGTCTTTGAAGAAACTTTATCTGACAAACTACACATACACTATAAGCGTGATCTGATGGTCAAACCTTGCCGTAAGGTTTCAGAAAAAGTTTAGGAAAAAGCGATTAAGGAAGTTCAAAATGGCATTTCACTTAGAGTGACAGCAGCTAAATAGAAAATGGAGATTATACAGTATTAAGCAGACGCAAAAATAAAGAAGAAATGGGTGGAAAGTGTCTTTCCTAAAGTGGTCAAACTGTGTTGTCTGCAGAAGTTGAGCTTCAAATTGTAAAAAATTAGTTCAGTGCTCCAAATGGGGACAACCATTGGATTTATATGATCTGAGAGTTATAGTGAAAAATTATCTGGACAAAATCGGCCGACGAGTTGAATGGTTTCAAAACAATATACCGGGGAAGGAGTTTGCTTTGGGTTTCGTCAAGCATCATAAAGAGATACTTTTGATGAGGTTCTGTCAAAACATCAAAAGGTCAAGAGCTGGAATAACTACTGAAAATGTCAGTGCAGCTCTGACAGAGTTTATTTTGAACATCTTCGAAATTCAATAGATGGGATCAGTCCGTCCAATATCGTCAATTACGACGAAACCAATTTGACTGACGACCCAGGACGACAAAGAGTAATGTCAAAGCGAGGAATGAAATACTCAGAAAGAGTAATGAACCACGGTAAGTCGGCCACCTCTCTTATGTTTGCAGCCGCAGCAGATGGAACAATTTTACCGGCTTTCGTCGTGTATAGGACCAAACACATGTACACGAAAGTTGGAAGATAGGGGGGCCACCAAGTGCTCGTTTCAGTTCGACTCCTTCTGGCTGCTTCGACAGCAACTGCTTCCAGGATTGGATTGAGACCATTGCCATTCCGTATTTTCAAAACTTGCCCGGAAAAAAGTGTTAATAGGGGACAATCTTTCTTCGTACATCTCTTTAGAAGCAGTAGAAAGATGTGAAGAGTACAACATATCGTTCGTGTTTCTACCAGCGAATTCCAGCCATATGACTCAGCTTTTGGATGTGGCTTTTTTTCGCCCATTTAAGGAGGCTTGGCGTAAGATATTAACCGAGTGGAAAAAAGGCCCAGGCCGAAGATAATCCAATATCCCAAAATCCACATTTCCTCATCTCCTCAAATTATTGTTGGAGGCCATTAAACCTAATGCGGCTAAAAATGTTATGTCGGGTTTTCGAAATTATGGAATTGTTCCAATAAATCCAGATGAAATATTATCAAGACTACCATCAGGTTCACAAGTTCCGGAAAACGAAGCGGAAGCTTTAACAGATTCACCACCAGCACCAGAAGAAGATAAATCGCAAGATCATATGGAAGATGACGAAGAAAGTCTTCCTGATTTTTCTCAAGGACCAAGCACGAACACCTTTGCTCCATTGAGTATTTTGTTACCAAGAAGGCGTATTTCCAGTTACAATGCAGTCTATAAGAATAGACGATTGGATATTGGTTCAATTTTTTAGTCAGAAGTACATTGGTAGAGTTCAATCCATCGATGAAAATTACACCATCAATTTTCTTCGAGTGATGCTTTCGATAAAAAGACAGGCACATTTTTTGTTTATCAGATATTACAGATGTGTCAATTTAGTTTCGGAAGTAATTTTTATTTCAAGTGGACGTCACCAAGTGGAAGTAACTTTTTACCTATGTGTTTTTTAATAAAAATGAATATTTTGTTTTAAAGAAAAGAATTACATGTTAGTTTGTGTTTATAAATAAATGTTTAACTTTAAATATACGAATTTCAGTTATTTTGTAGTGTAAAATGTTTTTTTTTCTAATATAAAATATGTTGCCTTCCACCTCCTAGACAGTGTGAAAGCCAAAACACGTGAAATCAAGCGAATATTGTTATTCACGCCGAATGTAAGGTGAATCGCAACACACTCTATTTTTTTTTTTAACAAAAGGGCATTTACAAAGAAAGTCGAAAATTTTCGATTTGCAGGGATGAAGGTGAAGATAAGAGTTTTGCGCTAAAAACAAGTTTTATAACTAACTAGCTAACTTGATCATCTTTTTATTAAAATAAATGTTTCTATGTTTCCAGATCTATCACCGTTCCTCGCAGATTTCTTGTTTTTAAAATAGTACGTCTTTTTCTCGCCAAAAATCGTTTTAGATTTCCATGTACAGGTACCTGCGTCACGCTGTGTCTATTCGTTGGAAACATTCTCCCTGCGTCACCCCTCGTTTCTTGCTCTTTGAAAATCCGATTTAGAAAACGTACGCGACAATAAAGCAAAACTTCAACGAACATATGACTACGTTTATTGAATATTGTTACTGAATTGAAGTGAATTCCGTTATATATTTCGCGATTTATGCGGATAGTTTTTTTCTTGCTTGCCTCCTTTACGTAACTGTACGATGTTTTGTATGCTGTGCTCTAGGAATTGCTTTTTATTTTGATTCAATTTCCAGACGATAAATAACATTTTACTATGTCCCCAGGTTTTCTACGCACAATAATTCATCAGACGGTTTGCGAGGGTGAACACTCTCTGCTTGTTACTTTACGCTTTTTGACACATTACCGCTACTAAAAACGTTTACGTTTTATTTGTTGCTCGTTTTGCGAATGCTTTTAGTAATATGCTGCTGACTTTACTTACAGTGAAAGATGACAATTTATGGTACGTTTATTATTCTGTTAATGTATAGATTTAAGTAGGGGAGTAATCAACTGCCCAACATGGTTGGATTCTTGAGCACTGAGATTTTCGATATTCTTGAATATGTAAATTTTCTGAATAAAGAAACCGGGAACAACTTTGTAAAAAGAGGCAAAAATATAATTATAACACACACTCCCATTTATCTGACATGTGAAATAGGACGTTTGTTAGATCATTTTCTAGAATTATAAAAAAGGCTTGCACGCAATGTATACTATATTCCTTCATTTAGTAAATACGACCAATAAAGTCGCCGACCAATAACCTAAAAAACTCTTTCTCGTGTGTAAACATAATCACGTCATGTTTGCAGATATTGTAACTATATGTATCCACCATATATTGTTCGTGAGTTGGTGTATATTGATAGGAAGCATAAACACGTTCCGGTGTTTGCATGCCGGGAGAGCATCAAAAGCAAATTATCGCGCCGTAATACTGAAAGGTTTGTTGGACACATAATGTAGGACGCATGTATATATGTAATAAAATGCAGGATGAATGATGCGTGATGCTTATCGATAATTATCACCATAATGTTAGGCTGAGCAATTAAATTGAATTGGTCAGTGATCGCCAAAATATGAAATTGTCTTCATACTGGGATGCATTAACAAAATTGTTAATACCTTAAATTACTTTGGGTTTGTGATTGGACTAGATAGTTTATGATAGCAAATTATTAAAGTGCATGATCAAGCACAATAAAGCTATATCTACATATCAGGGCGGATTGTTTTTGTAGATTTGTGTGTCTAAATTGTTTTAAGGCCATCTGTTTCTATAATTTGATTGCTTTTATCGATATTATGTTTCTTTGCGTAGTTTATAAATAACACGTTGACTTTGTGTTCTTTATAGGTACTATACTTTTTCTGCTGCTTTTCTGCAGCAAAGCCATGCTTTATGTTTTTTTTATGTGGGAAATACTTTGTCTCAAATAAATCGCTAGTGTTTCCTGAAGCAAACACCACATAGCTATGTGGTGTTTGTTCAATCAAATGTATCCACCGAGGGAGCAGTTGTCTTGCAGAAAAAAAAAATTCTCGACAAAAATTGGTTTTGTTTCAAGAAAATTGTTTAGTCCCAATATATTGTTGGAGTTTTCTATAAGAATTATTTTTTTTTGATAATTATTTTTCTTTAAGACAAAAAAGTTTTTTTGCACAAAGTAATATATGTATTTTTTTACCTTTATGTACTTATCTTTTAATTCCTGATTTATTTCCACTTAGAGGTCAATAAAACAATAAATAATTAAATACCAATTTATTCCATAACATATAATAATACGTTTTCGTTAAATAACTTCTTCAGTGGTAGAAATTGACATTTAATATGTGTCAAATTACTAATAATATAAATATAAATTGCCATGACTATCAACAAAATTATCTAAAAAACAAAGAATTCATTGATATATCGAATTTTAATTATATTCACAAGTAATAATGAAAGAATAATGATTTAATACAACATTAGAAATTGAAATGACTTGAATTATTCGTATATCAATCTATTTTTTGTCAAGCTCTAACAATTCTGTTCAAGGACTAGGGAAAAATATGGCAAAAAAACCTAGTCAAGAGCTTAAAATTAATAAAATTCATGCGTGAATTAAATTATTATAAATAACGCTTAAATTATCAATATCCGTTCTAAAATTTACCGCGTTTTCATCTTTCTTAATGTATATCATTTCGTAAATTAATCTTTTTTTATAATTATTTTCCTTTTTTAAAATTTTAGTGTTTTGAAAATCAAAATTATGTCGTCTATCTTTAGAGTGCTTAGATAAAGCAGTTTCAGCGGTGACGTTATGTGTAACAGTGTATTGATGGTTATAAATTCGTTTCTTTAAATATTGTTTGGTTTGTCCGATATAACATTTATTACAATCTTTGCAATCTAATTTATAAACGACATTACTTTGTTTACCATGTTTAATGGGTGTTTTTAAATTTGTGAATAAATGTCTATTGTTGGTAGGTATGAAAGTTACGTGAATGTCTGATTTTTTTAATTCGTGTTTTATTGTGTCGCTTAAATTGTTTATATATGGTATAGTGTGGTATATGTTATTATTTGATTTTGTACCTGTGTTATATATTTTATTTATTCTTTTTGTGATTAATTTATTGTAAAACTCTTTAGGATAACTATTTTTTTCTAGTATTGTTTTTACTTTGCTTAAATTTTCTTTTATAAAATCAGGGTGAGCTAATTTAATAGCCTGATCTACTAAACTGTTAATTACGCTTTTTTTTTGATTTACCGAAGTGTTTGAAAAATAGTTTAAATGCCTACTACTACTAGTGTCTTTAATGTACCAGTTTGTTTTTATTTGTGTGTTATCATGTATTATCTTTACATTTAAAAAGTTTATAGAATTTTGATTTTCTCATTCAAAAGTAAATTTTAACCTATCATGATATGTGTTAAATGTGTGCAGAACATGTTCAATTTTATCATTTGGTATGCAGCATATACAATCATCTACATACCGCTTATAAAATTGCACATGAGAGTTTAGTTTGTCAAGTGAGACCTGCTCTAAGTCCTCCATTACTAAATTTGCTACAACAACAGATAATGGAGAACCCATTGCTGTACCGAATATTTGTTTATATATTGTGTCATTGTACTGAAAATATGTTGAATTTAAGCAAAGTTTTGCAGCCAACATGAATTCATTTTTTGGTAAATTTGTATAATTTTGAATTAAATTCCATTTTTTGTTTATAATGTTTAATGCCAAATCTGTAGGAACATTTGTGAATAAAGATACAACGTCTAAACTGATAATTTCATGATTACACGGTACGGATTTTTTGTTAATATTATTAGTAATTTGACACATATTAAATGTCAATTTCTTCCACTGAAGAAGTTATTTAACGAAAACGTATTATTATATGTTATGGAATAAATTGGTATTTAATTATTTATTGTTTTATTGACCTCTAAGTGGAAATAAATCAGGAATTAAAAGACTTGCACTAAGTATAAGATATTTTCAGAAAATAATAGTTTGCATCAATATATGTTCCGGGGTTTTATGCAAGAAAATAATTGTTTTGAAAATTATTTTAGGTCAAAGTAATTATTTTCTTTCTTGAAAACATATTTTATCCGTTTGAAAAAATAATTTAGTTAAAAGATAATTTTCCATTAACTAAACTATTTTGTCTGAATAACCTATAATTTCTAATGCCGAGATATTTCTTCACTATGACGATATATTGTTAATACTACTCACTCCTGACTATATACATATACAGGGTGAGGCATTAGTGCCTCAAAGCTCAATATATCCATTAATACTAAAGATATCACAAAATGTTGTATACAAAAATCATAGACAAAGCTACATATTTTAAAATTAATCTCGTATATACAGAGTCTTTCATATTGCCAGGGTGAACCAAACATACATTTTTTTAAATGGGATACACTATATATTATTTCAAATTTAGATTAAGCATATCTTCCTCGTTCCTTCTATATAAGGTTTCATTGAGTTATACCGAGCATTTCAGAAGTTATGGTCAATTTCTTCTGAAAATCATTGCGTGTTCAACGTCCTTTGTATTTCACACGAAACAACTTGAAATTCTTTTTGTACTGGAATGACTTTTTTACATTGTTACAGTTTCATAGCAAAGTGATATTTTGCCAATATTGCAAAAACTGTGTACAAGGCGATTCAAAACGCAAATGCATTATTTTCTCATCTTATTTAAATGGAACATCCTGTATTTTATATTAAGAAAGGGAAGTACATTGTATGCACTTTCATTTTTATTAACCACTCCCTATATTTAAAGTCGTTAATTTCTGAGATATTTAAAATTTTCTTAATGAAAGGTGAGTTTTTCAAAATAATTGTTAAGATATCAAATTAGCCATGAAAGAATGACAATAAAGGACTATTAAATCATATATTGAAATAAACTTATTACATACAACACAACTATAAAATGTTAAATTTATATCGGTAATTTATATTTAATTATTCAAACCAAATGTTGCGGATATAACGGATTTCACAATAAATTTTCAAAATGTCCACCAAACATATCAAACAACGTTTGATATGTTTGGTGCCATTCTTGGACTAATCGATTCTTTCGGTGGAGCATAGTGTAGGTACATATTTCACTTGGCGGTAAATAATCTATTATATTTGTAATTTATTATATTTGTGACAGGTAAGTATGTAATTTACAAAGTTTAAATAATTAATTTTGGCAAAATTAATTCTTCTATAAGGTGCTAACGAGTTTTGATTAGGGTGAATGCTGATTAACCATCACGATGAACAGAAGAAATTGACAGGTTAGGGGTTTTCCCAAAATTAAGTAGAAAATATTCATTTGTTTGCTATATTTTATTAAATGGGCTTGTTATTTAAGATTGTTCTTCTATTATTCTGTTGTAGCTTTAGAAGTAAATCTCTAATAATATATTTATGTATATCTATATGTTATGCTATGTTATATAGGACATGTTTGCAATACTTGTGTATATACCTATATACTTGTGTACTATACTTTCCACACAATAAAATATTGATTTTGTAAAAGACTAATATGTGCTTTATTTAATACTTACCTCTTTGCGGTGAGTACGAATATAACTCGCCTAGAAAGTTACTTTTTCTTGGCAAGAATTTAAGATTTTTGCTCTTTGCAACAAATTCTACTAATATTACAGGGAAATGTTAATATTCTTTTGATAAAACAATATTTTTCTTGAAGGATAAAATATTTTTTCCTCACGAAAACTTAAACTACTCCGTGCAATATCATTGATACTAAATATAATATATCAGTTTACTTAATTAAAAAACTTAAGATTTACTTCATGTTAGAAATTACTTATTTGTTGTAAGATAATATATATTTAAATCAAGAAAATGTCATCTTACAGGAACATATTATTTATATGAAACAAACATTAAATTTTCTTGGATTAAAGAAATTTTATTTGGTGCAAGATTTTTTTCCCTCAGTGTCGTAGAAGAAATGAAGCGTGATGAAAAAGAAGAATTCTATAATAACTGATCCTCATTGAGCTTCTAGACATTTTTGGAAAATCCGTATAGCTCTATTCAGAAATGACAGGCTAGGAGGCAGTTGACAAAAATTGCTGAAGGTGCATATTTGAATATGGTATTCAGAGGTGAGCACGTAATAACAAAACAAAATTGTGGTAACAAACAATTGAGATCCAGAATGTGTAATTGCAGTGAAACTGGATTCCAAGTCTATCCTTTAACAAGATTTGGAACGTTTTGAAACTACTGAATATCACCAACTCCTACATTAATTACTATAGAAGAAATAAAGGAAGCACTAGCAGCTGATGTTATATCTGGACATCTGCAAGCATTAGTGAAGTAAGAAAAGCGAAACCAACTAACTCTTCTTCACTATTCACTAAATTATCTATCAGATAAGGGAAAATGTTCCTGATGAAACTGAAATTTACAAAATTGCTAACGTTTCAATTTAGTCATCACCAAGTGCCCTTGATGGAGATCATTCCACTGGAAATTATAAATTGGACTAATTATATTAACTATATTCTAAACCAACATTGGTAAAAATAAATTTCTAAAGGAATTCCCTTCCATTTGGGTAGGTATTAAACACTATTGTGTATTGTACCGTTGTTTCAGCTTTACTAAAGAGTGTATTAAATTCTTCTCAAACTAAGAAAAAGACGGTAAGGTTAACAAAAACGTACAAAGCTGAAGAAAAGAAGTGTGTTGGAAATATAGTGCAGGAGAAAACAGGCACTCAGAAATAAATAATAACGAACATAATTAGTATGGCCTCTGGTAATAATTACATACAAAATAGTACCAAGATATAAAAATATAATCACATAATGAGATGGAGAACTAGATCAACTAAGTAACTATCACCAGGATATATGAAAGTGCAAGAAGTGTTAAGAAATTATAAAGTTGTAAACCGACAAATCAGTAAAGAAAGAAAATACAAAACAGGGAAACCAAAACAGTTTAACGGTGGTAAATTACATCTGGGAACAATGTTGAAGTAGAAATAACAAAGCATTGATAAAAGGCCGAGAAAATGAAAACATACAGAAGGAATGAAACAAAGATGAAGAAGAGAGCGGAGAAGGCTATATGAAAACATTGAAACAATTTATCAGAGTAAGCAACCTGTTGATAAGTAAGACAGAATACTATGAAGAATGATTAGGTGAGCTGTATGCAAGTGAAAGCACAATCTTTGAAAGAGTTCGAGCGTAAGCAGAAAATGTTAAACAGGAAACATTATTTCGAACAAGTGCTACAGTTCCAGTATTTAGAAATAAATGAAAATGTCTCGAAATTTGATTGAGGTATATTGCACAAATGATGGAAGATAAACTAGCTGTTATCATAATTCGGGTATCAAAATGTGGTAAGAAAAGGCAACGAATGAAACAGAGAAGCTGCCACATAACTTTTTCGCTTAACTGATTTCGCCCCAGAAGGTTAGATGGTGAACGTTGAACATTATCTGGGAATTATACAACGATTGTGGGCCAGAATTCGACCGGAATATCGAGAGCTAAGCAGTTAGTTTTGTGTTGCACGATAATACACCATTGCACAAAGACATCATCGTACGTGAATTCTTGACGAAAAAAAGCATCATTGTTATCGATCATCCACCATATTCACCTGATTGATCTCCGTGCGATTTCTGGCTGTTTCCCAAACTGAAATGGGCGATGAAAGGAAATCA
The DNA here is from genome assembly GCA_023690525.1 of Holotrichia oblita. Classification (NCBI taxonomy): domain Eukaryota; kingdom Metazoa; phylum Arthropoda; class Insecta; order Coleoptera; family Scarabaeidae; genus Holotrichia; species Holotrichia oblita. The sequence goes on along the minus strand of CM043020.1, from coordinate 16,705,001 downwards.
TTTCGATACCATCCCCGTCATCCAAGACACTTCAACCGCCTTATTAAGGGCCATTTCAACCGATGAGTATAAAAAATGTTTCGAAAAATTTGTTGAACGTTTCCTGTGCTGCATTTACTCAGAAGGAGACTATTTTATTAACAAAAATAAAAAATTTAAATAATAAACAGACTGTGTATAATCTTGTTTTCATTATTTTAGTTGATCACAGTTTTTGCAGCGTTTTGGTTATTTAACAAAATTTCCAAATATTCTAATTTATTTGCCAACTTAACTATCCCATTACTCACATTATAACAAAAAAAAGTGAACATGGAAACAATACCAATGTAATAAAATAAAAAAAGAGCTTTTCAAAAACCTAAATTTAATGGGCCGTTGTTAAAAATTCCTGCGGATCATTTTTATTACTACTCATAAATACGTATAACAACCATGTCTATACAAATTTAACTATACATTGCTACCAAAACAACACTTTAGAACCTGCGCGAAAAACTGAATGTGATCTTTGTATAATTTGACAGCTTTATTGGTTGTAGTTTTATTTTGCAGCGTTAAAAAGGTTAAGTGGCGGCTTATGTAACTCGTTTAGATATATGCATAATTACTTAATATCTATAAATAAATGAACTTAACCTTGTGTGTGATATTCGCGAATTATGCGACCTTGAAAGTTTGTTTTTATTTCAGCTATTCCGGCTGGACGCATTTATTTGTGCGCCTAATAATGAAAGCTATGCATGTAAAAGGTTTTATATCTTTTGTGATCTTATCAAATTTATATGTAAATTGGGTAAAACTCGTATCTAATGGTTAGAAAAAAAACATGTTATTATGCTGAAGTTGTATTTTAATTTAAGACAAAAAATACCAATTTATGCAATTTATCAATGACTAAAACAATAATTTACTGACGTAGTTAATATAAAAATAAATACCTAACTGAAATGGAAGACCAACTAAGACTAAGAATAACTTTTCCTGTTTGATGAGATAAATGCTTTCGCGCGCAAGTCTACAGTTAACTACTTATATTAAAGCAAAAAGTGGGAACCTACGACGGCTGACAGTTATACTACATTATTGCAGAGGTGCATACGCAGTTGCCATACACTCTGCTGCTTCGTTTAGCTCTTTCTTGTGCCTAAAAGTTGAATGTAGTAATGTAGCATATTTATGTGAATCCTTCATTCACATCCACCTTCAAAAATTAATTAACCAATCCAATAAAATTATGGACATTAATATCATTCGTTAGTTCGAAAGAAAAAATTTAGAATAATTAAAATTAAAGTTGTCTTCATAATTTTTCACTAAAGCGAAACAATTTATAGTTTGGTAACCTTTAAATATCTATCCAGTGTAGCATTTTTTTTTTTTCTGAAAACTAGATTTATTACTGTTAATTTATTCAATGTAGATCAGTATAAAATTCGTTTATGTAGAAGAATTTTCAGAGGAATAAAATAACTCTGGGCAAAAGTCAAGTTTTATAAAGAATTTTAACGAATGAATTAATAAGCAAAAACTTCATCTAAATAATGAAAAATTATTAACATGCTACGTCGATGACCAATAATCTTATTTAATGTAAGTCACTCTTCGCTTTTGAAAATAGCCGAACACGATTTCGGAAGGTAGCACGTGCTTACTAAACATTTGGATGCCCAGAAAATGGGGGTTTGGATCGGATATCCCACAATGGATACTGCAAGAGGACAACGATCCCCACTACCGGAGTAGATGCTGTGTCTCTTGGAAACAAGAAAATGGTATTAATGTGTTAGCTTGACATTCTCAGTCATGCACCAGATAGAATGAAAATGTGTGGGCCTACATGAAGCAGAAGTTACGAGGAAAATCTGGACTTCTTGATTTGAAGAAGCTGGATTCGACAAATATGGCGTTCATTATGATCTAGTTACGCTGATGAAGTTGGTCAAAAGTATACCGAAACTATGTCAATCTGTTATAGACAACAACGGCGACTGGACAATAGATAGGGCCCTAGCGCAGTAGTATTACTTGTACTGATGTCAATAAAAGAGTTAAATATGCTTTAGTCACTACAATTTACTTACTACCGAAAGTCTACGCTCTTGTTAGACAGACTGTATTTTTATAATTAGTAAAAATTATTAAATCGTGCAGATCTTTTCGCAACCATGTTTAAATTTTAGAAATGATCTCTGAGATTCTGCATAATCTTAATAGTGTCTGCAATAAGAAGCATAACGATAAAATAAAGAACCTATTAGAAGAATTTCTTCACTGGATCTCTTGGTGGAGAAGTACAACACTATTTCATATATATATAGAACAAAAACGGGACAAGCCCAACACATTGTTCATTGTAACAATTAAAAAAAAAGACAGGAACAATATTAAACATAATTATTATACAAAAGCTGGAAAGCCAGGTACCATACAGATACATGCATACACATGTATACATATGTATGTGCTCCTATACAAGACATATGGTATTTTTTATATGACGCTTAAATGCGGCAAGGCTATGAGCGAAAATATCGACAGAACACCGATCGTTGTGCGTACGGGAAATTCGAATTACAGGCGAATTCATTGTGCTGTTCGTATACGCAAATGGAATGTGTAAAAGGTTTGCACTTCTCGTGGGGCGTTGAGGAATATTAAAACTAAACAATGACAGTAAATCAGGAGAATCTAGTGTACCGTTCAGTATCTTATGTAACAAAGTAAGGTCGGAAACCACTCGTCGGTCGCGTACGGTAACCATGATGTAGACTTTAGTGTTGTCTTCGTAGAACTCGAGATTCGATAATTTAGTTTTCTTGTTTATGAAATATACAATTTTTTTTGATACTCTCTAGCCTATTAATATGCGAAAAACATTGCGAGTTCCAGATTGAACTGCTATACATGAGTACACTCAGTACATACGCATTAAATACCTTAATTATGCACGAAAGTGGTTGCTGGACCCCAAAGGGGCACCAGCTGCCGACCGACCGTTAGGTATGCGGCAAAACAGGGAAATGCACACACTCCTCAGGACAAAGAGGCACGAAACCAGTTGCCCGCACGAGACCGACACCTCGCGGAGAGGCCCGGCGAACCGGTGGGCTCCTCTCCCCCGTGCTACCCATGTTAGACAAGTTTTCTTGTCAACGTTGGACGGGTCACCGTTGGAGACGCTTTAGCGAACTCCTACCTCACATCTAACCCCACGGGGCCTAGGCCTCCTTGCGGATGGCTACTATCGGCCAAGCGTGGGAAACGGAATCTGGCCGTGAGGTACAACCAGCCCGCCGGTGAATTAAGCCTGAACTACGGGGACGGCCGGGCAACAGCCCTACCCCAAAATGGCAACCGCGCCAACCCTTTCGCCCCTCCGGCGATCAAGTATCCGCGGCAGCTACAGTGAAACCGTAGGGTCCCAGAGTCACCGAGTTGTTTTAGGATGAAACCGAAGGTTTCCCCAACCAGACAACCAGCGGTCGGACTACACCTCGGCGAACCGACTTTTATCCTCCCCTACTATCTTCGCCAAATTCTCTCGCCACGCCCGTTTCCCTGAGTGTGGCCACCAAGGATGGGGTAGTGCAGCTGCAGAGTTCTCTAGGTAAGCGCCGTAGGGTGCCTCACTTACCCACCGTATATTCCGACGGTTAGCGGCCGGACACCGGAGCGTATGCCCATGCCTACGCCCAAGCATCCTCCCCTATATACGAAGTCTACTCCCGCCACGCCCGTTACCCTGGAACTATGAAACCAGGGATGGGGTAGTACAGCCGCAGAGTTTTAAGGGTCGACGCTGTAGGGTGAACGCCGACCCGTGGGTGAACGCCGACCCGTGGGTGAACGCCGACCCGTGGGTGAACGCCGACCCGTGGGTGAACGCCGACCCGTGGGTGAACGCCGACCCGCCGACCCGCCGACCTTAATTATGCAGTCAGTATTATGAAAGAGATATGTTGTTCTGAAAATAAATCCAAGAAGCTTATATGCTTTTTTGCATATGAAATCCACATGAGCCCCGAAGGTCATCTTTTCCTCAAAATTAACATCAAGATCCTTAACAATAGGTACAGGTTTTATGACATTATCAAAGAAGGTATAGTTGTAACTGATCTTATGTAGGTTTCTAGTGAACGTAATTTTATGACATTTATCTATATTTAAAACGAATTTATTAGTGATGCAGTATTCACTGAAACGATTTAGGTCTTCTTGTATGTACGAGCAATCCTTCATACTTTTAACTGTAGAGTAAATTTTCATCTGCGTATAATAGGAATTTACTTGTTTTAAAGCATTTGCTAATGTCATTGATATAAATAAGAAATAACAAAGGACCGAGGTGTGACCCCTGGGGAACCCCAGATGTGACATGTACACTCCTAGAGAGATATCCATTCAGTTTAACTAGTTGGTAACGATTTTCAATGTAACTGCGCAACCATCTAAGTAAGTCACCATCCACACCGATCCCAACAAGCTTATCCATTAACATGACATGGTCAATTTTATCAAAGGCTTTGCTGAGATCCGTGTAAACGGCGTCCACCTGCTCACGAGAGTCCATTGATCGCAATATATAATCGCTATATATCAACAAATTAATTTCTACATTTCTATTTTTAAAGAAACCATGCTGCTCAGGTCGGATAGCATTTCGAACAGTGCAAAATAAGCGCTGGTAGATTAATTTCTCGAGCAACTTCGACACGCAAGATAAAATTGAAATTGGTCGGTAATTCGCCGCTTGTGTTTTATCGCCGGATTTAAATATGGGAACTATGTGACTGATTTTCCATTGCGCGGGGAATGAACCATCTGCGATGGATTTATTAAAGATAATGTGCAATGGTTTAACTAGTGGAGATGCGCACTTTGAAAAAAATAGCGGTGGAAGATTATCTGGGCCTGCGCCCTTATTACAGTCTAGTGTGTTAATGGCATCTAGTATTTCGTACTCGGTAAACCACACGCTGTTTTGGTTACCTATGTCCACGTTATTAGTGTTGTTAATAAAAGGATTACTATTCTCAAAGACAGAGCTGAAATAATCCAACTCAACAGCTTCCTGACCATTAGACGCGGATTCGTTCCCATGTGTTATTACAGCTGGAATATCCGAAAGTCGTCTCTTGCTAGATAGAATAGACCAAAGCTTCCTTGGGGTAGTTAATATTTCTTTTTGGGACAGATCAATGTAACACTGATAATCCTGATTTATTAGATACTTACATCGACCGCGAAGTAACGAAAACGTTAAATAGTCATTATCAGATTTATAGCGCTTCCATTTGGAGTGATATTTCCGTTTTTCCTTAATAACTTTAATAGTAGATTTAGAATACCAGAACGGATAGCGGTTATTGGCATAGTATAATTTAGGAACATGAACAGCAATATGAGAATTCACAATTTCATAAAATTTATCTACAGATTCATTGAGATTTAAGGAGCTCAAATCAGATTCCCAATCAACTGAATACAAAGCAGCGTTCAATTCTTCGTAATCTGCTTTTTTAAAGTTGTACTTAACAAAAGTACTTTGAGAAAGATATTTTATAAGACGAACCGTACAGTGAAAGTTAATCGGTGGGTGATACAGATCAGGGGAGACAAGACCAATGCACTGCCTCAATCCGTCAATAGGAAAATTTGATAGGACAAGATCAAGTGTTCTGTCCATACTGTTCTTTATTGAATTATACTGCTTTAGATCACAGAACGACATTGCATCAGCGAGACGGCTAGAACGTATATCATTATCGCTGATAGGTAAGAGACTAAACACTTCAACCCACTAAACACCAAACAAGATTTAACTAAAACACCGACGCGTTTCGACAGCAACGCTGTCATTATCAAGGCGATAATAAAACTAAATAAAAATAAAACCTACAAATAACAGGTAACCTAAATGTTATGCACGGCCAATTAACGCATCATTAATTTCCAATTAACGAAAACAATTTTTGTATATTTCTAAACTTTCTAAAACATTTAGAAACTTACAACTGTTTATTTGTCTAATTAATTTAACAATTGTCTGATCGATGTTGTGATCTGTCTCAAAAATGTGTTGGGCAACGCTCGATTTCTCAATTCTATTAAACTTAAGATTAGCCATATGCTCTTTAAATCTAGTTGATTGCTCTCCTGGTTTGCCCAATATATTTTTGATTACAATCTTTACAATTGATTTCGTAAAAAGCAGACTTTTCTAAAGATTGTATTTTATCTTTAGGGTTACCGATGAGACTTCGTAAACTAGTTCCAGAACTGTAAACTATTCTGAGATCTAGCTCTTTGAAGATTTTACTCAAATCTTTAGTGATAAAGGGAGCGTAAGGGAGGGTCACAACTGGTGAAGCTTTAACATCCTCTCGATAAGTCGTAGATTATTTCACAGTTTTCTTATAATTAAACTTCCTAATTAACTTATAGATAGGCTGAGGCTGGAAACCATTACAGTTGGCCGGATCTTTTATAATTTTAAGCTCTTTGTCATACCTCGCATTGTTCAAGGAAAAAGTGAAGATCAAGTCTGTGGACCAAAAAATTCAGGCTTGCCAGTTTGTGTTGAACACAATGATGTGAATCTGAAGGAATGTAGCAAAGTGTACTGGTTTCCTTTCTATACACGTCAAACTCTAATCTATTGTTATTTCTAATTACTAAAGTATCTAGAAAGGGTAGCTGACCGTTTTCTTCTCTTTCACAAGTGAACTTTATGGTTTCGAACCGATTATTTAATCTATTGAGAAAATCGTCAATATTACATTTTTTAACATCAAAAATAGCGAAAATGTCATCCGCATACCTCAACCAAACCCTAGGAAAATATTCGCTCTCAGATTCTAAGTCCTTTCCAAAACGGCGCATGAAAAGGTTAGGCAGAAAGGGCGACGAGGAGTTACCCATTGCCGTTCCTGCCAGCTGTTCATAAAAACTCCCGTTGAATTGAAAAATGTTCTGTTTCATACAGATGTCAGTTAAGCGAATATATTCCTGGACACATTGTAGACTCAAACTATTTTGAAGCAACAAGTCCTCGAGGTATGTCAAGGTGTCTGGAATCGGTACACTTGGAAAGAGAGAACTAACATCAAATGAAATCAATACTTCACCCTCCAGCAACTGAAAATTTTGAATTTTCTTTAATAAATTCTAACGATTTTTTTACTGCAAAACTAGCTTGCTGTATTGGCAAATTATTAAATTCATTGGTCAGCCGTTTGGAAACCTTCTAAGTCGGTACGTCAATTGCCGAAACAATTGATTTCAGATATAGGATAAATAACGGCGAGAAGGGGCAAGAGGTACCAAAATTCGCTAAGAAGTGGGAACACGTACGAGCGAACTTAGCGAACTTTCGTACCCCTTGTCCCTTCCCACCGTTATTTATCCTATGTCTGAAATCAACCGCTTGTATGTATGCTAAGAGTCTCAGTCAGCTTGTTGCATGGTAGTTACCACGATAGATGTTGACCTTCTAGTAATATAGAAGTAAATCATGATGCTAAAGCAAGTGTATTACTCATACATTCTATATGTGTTCATCCTTCTTTACACGGTTGTTCTTTGCCAAATTCCAGGTAAGTAATATGCCACGTTGTCAATTAAATTCATATTTGAATGTAAATGATTAGAATTTTCAGATTGTAGGACACCAAATAATGTTTATGGTATCTGTGTCGAGATTCAAAATTGCAAACGGTTGTTTGATGAGGTGGTAACAGATAATAAAGATGCCTTTCCGTTCATTAGAGCGTCACGATGCGACCCATACAATCATACTGGACTGCCGAAAGTCTGCTGTGGACCCGATATTAGTTTTACTAACACAAGCGACAGCGATGGTTTGTAATATTTATTTTAATATTGATTATTAAGGGTTAATAAGGTTAATAATAAACGCGTTTAACGCAAAACGTTGAATATCTGAGTGATCAAATTTAACTAAATTTCACTATCTAAAACAGGTTTAATTCCATACGAGCTACTTAAAAATATATAAACTCGCATACTAAAAAAGGTTTTCACAAAATGAAAACGGGTTTCGCTGTCATGTTCTTATTATCTGCGATAGACCAAATATACAAGCTGATTTTTTTTAATCGGAAACTAAAAAATATCTTCTTAATTAAGCACATTTTTGCTATACTGCACATATTCGGATTTTATAGCCAAATTAGGTATTATTCTCCATTGGCACTGTAATCGACGAAACTCAATTTTGTTTCATTGTAAATAATCAAATGCAGTCCTAAAAAGAGTTTATAGAATTATAAATAGCTGGTAAATAAACTATTTTAGCGTAGCCCAAGAGTAACAACGCGAACGTAGAAGTTTTCTATTCCTTTTGCTTTATTTTCAGTCTCTCGCTCTATCGACGCAGTTATTATTATAATCACGCTCAAGTTCTCACGTTAACAGTCCAAAGACGCTGCTGTTCAACTTAGGAAAAGCAAGTGCGGATTTCCACCATTCCAGTGATACATGTTGAGTCGATTTTGTTTAACTTGCAAACTACACCTTGTCGGCGGATAGCCTCACTGACAGAAAGTTACACAATTTTGGGAATCAATGCCATGAAGTTCTTTATATAAAGGCAAACAATACAGATAATATTTATGATGTTTTAGAATTTTCAAAACTCTAGTCTGGGAATCGCGAAATTGCAGCTAAAACAGAGACCTTATCATGTTCTCCAGTGAATGTTTCTCGTCGGGTCATTTTCTCGGTTGAACACTTCAACATCAGTAGTAAATCGTTTGACACTACGATAAAATGAAACCATAACCGAATCCTATTTAGACATCACTAAACATTAGAGAGAGATTAGCAACACTATCAAGACTTCCAGCTTCCCCATAAAGCAGAACCTATAATGTGTCTATGTGTGAGTTATTATTTAGTTGTCATAAAATATATACTCAGCAGTTTCAGCTCTAAATTCACGAAATCCCATCTCTTAAGTAATCTATTTCTTTCTCCTATTTGACAAGGATTCGATAAATGTAATCAGAGAGAGAGAGCACTTGTTTATTAGTTATTGTTTATAACTTCTTGTAAGAGATGGCTTCTGGAAAAGCTAAGGAAAGTATCCAGTCCAACAAAATTCATATCAACTTTCTGCTTTGCTCTTGAGTATTCCAGTATCCTGGAACCTACACCATCAATATATTATTGCTTGTGGCCAGCTAAATAACATTAACTCGACATTCTCACACCAGTCCAGACTTATAGCTATATGACGGCCGAGCATTTAGAATGGATTGTCTGTTTGTATATATACATATCAGATGTTTGTTTTTTCAATATCTCTAAGGCTTTCTCCGATCTAGAGATTTATGTTTCGCATTTCCATCTGAACAAACGGATATGACTTTAAAAAAAATTCTCTTGGACAATTGCCTGTATTAAATCCGTTTCTGTCCAGAGAAATAATTTCAAAATTTTGATTCACCAGGATTCATTTCCTTATGGTGATCTTACTTACTACTGAGTCGGACTAGCATGAGATGTCCGACTGATAACGTGATAACATATCAAGGTAGTGTTGGAGTCGTACTTGGGCTTTGCTTTAGACTTACCAAACACATATTGTATTATTCCACTGCAAAAACCACTTCTTGTACAGTAATTAATAACCATACAGGTGCACTTTAATGTTTTATTTTATCCAAACGTCCATCACATTTCTAACGAAATAGTATGCAATAATTTGCAAAGAAATATAATACATTTTTTTTAGATCTTAAGGAAGGTGTAACTCAAAAAGTGGGATCCGTTACCACAACACTTTCGCCACCATCCAGTGAGAATACAATTTTGCCAAGAACATGCGGTAGGCAGAAGATTTTTCTTGATGACAAAATATACGGTGGTAAACAAGCTAGTATCGGAGAATTTCCTTGGTTAGCAAGGCTAGTGTATTTGAGTAGAGATAATAGAACTAATTTGGGATGCTCTGGATTCTTAATACATAGTAAATTTGTTCTAACAGCTGCGCATTGCCTAGTTGGACAATACATAAAGTATTTAGGATCAGTGTAAGTATTATTATATGTAATACATAAACTTTTGGGTAGTAATTATTTATCAAACGAATAAATAATACAATAAGAACATAACATGTTCTTATTCTGATCCTTATTTTAGGCAAGGCGTTATTCTTGGCGTGTATAACGATACGACAGGTAGAATATGTGTTGAGCAATTCTGTACTGACCCACCGCGTAATGTTTCAGCGCTACCTGCAATTATTCATCCAAATTATGAACCTAATACCCATAACCACGACATTGCACTAATTCCACTAAAAGAAAAGATAGCGTTTACAAGTAAATTACGTAATTAATTAATAAACTAATATGTTCACTAAAACCATTACGTTACAGATTATATAAGAGCTATTTGTTTGCCTCAAACAACAACGAATGCAATTGACTTCACGGTATCAGGCTGGGGAAGAACAGAATCAGGCAAGTAAATAAACGTTTTTCCTCATGTTATTGTCCACGGCTTGAGTGAAATTTTGTAAGTATGGTGTCGCTATAAAGAGCATTTAATTACCTTTCATATGAGATATCACTTAACCCCAGTTCCATATGATAAAGGAAGGGATACCCCTCCCCATCTTCCTCTTCTCACCCCCTCCATGGTAGGAGATATCGTTAGGAGGTTGGAATTTTTTTTAAACCATAGTTTCAGTGATAATTCATCCGTTTCGTTTTCGATAGACCATTCTGTATATTACGAGTGATGTAGTAGGCAAAGACCGATTAATTACTTAGCAAACTGTAAGTTTCCACTTAAGTGAAAAACATAAAAACACTTTGAAATAGAGACCATATGACATGGGTATGGTGGTCAGTTTCCGAGAAATTTGTGAAGTTTTCCTTTATCGAAATGTCTTGATAATAATTGAAAACATGATTAAGATTAGATAACACTGCTGCTTATTGCGTTTGGTTGGGGATACTTTTTATTCTGATTGTGATGTTAAAAACAGAAAAACAATTGAATATTTTCTTTCCGAGATACTATAAATTCTATTAATAATAATACTGTAAGCACCTGTTATAATAAATTCATTGTTTAAATGATTGCCTATGGGAGGCCTTTACTAACTCCTTGTCACATATATTTCTGATGGTATTATAGGTGTTCGAACTATGTCTCCGTCCTTAAAGGGCACTCTAACTAACTCATCTCTTGTGATCTCAAACATTATATTCAAAACGTTGAGGCTGGGGTACATGAGGATCTCAAGCGCTTTTAGTCCTTTATAAGAACTAAAAAAAAAAAGAACGTATCGATCCCTGACACTGTTTATTACTGTGATAAAAACGCTGATGGTGATGAATCAATCGCCTCTCTTTTTTTCCCTGTACTTCAGTGCAATTTTGTTGATAGGGAATTATCGTCACATATAGCGAGTTCTGACTGTAGCTTGGATTCTTCCTTTGAGATCTCAGAATCCGATGTACTTTCTTGCTACCGGAAGCTTGATATGCGTAAATAAGGCACTGGCCCGGATGGTATTCCAGTAGTTTTCTTGCCTAAATGTGCAACCATTTTTAACATGTCATTTGCAACGGGACATTTTCCTGTTGAGTGGAAAAGATCTCATGTTGTTCCTGTTTACAAGTCTTGTTCGCTCCCATATTATTCAATTATCTAACACAAATGAATCTTATGATTATTTCATTCTTGTATTTTATAGGTTTTAGTAGCACAGCCAAATTGAAGGTGGTTGTTCCTAGAGTAAATCCTGCTTTTTGCGAAGAACGATATAGAACTGTAGGGCAATCACTAACCGATAGACAATTATGTGCTGGAGGTGAGCAAGGATACAGTGCGTGTACTGGAGATTCTGGTGGACCACTAATGGCTATGACCAAAGATGACGTTTGGTATGCTGAAGGCATAGTTAGTTTTGGTGCTAGCCGTTGTGGGATAGAAAACTGGCCTAGCGTTTACACTCATATTCCGAAGTATTACGATTGGGTCCTTGAACAAATAAAAAATACCTTGAAAACGTACAATGTTGATAGATAAGAACTTTATTTTTATTATTATTTTTAAAATGTGTAGAACTGATATATCTTTATCACTTAATCGAAAACTTTCGTAATATAACAAATATTTTACATACGTTGTAATGTCAAAAGAAAAAATATAATACGATCTTATGAAATAAAAACGTTTAATAACTGTGTTTTTATACAGCGTATAGTTTTTTGTTGTTCAAGTGTGTAAAACTGTGTTTTCTTTCTTCCTTTTACTTTAACTTTTATCGAAATCCAAATAAATAGTACTATTTTATCGGCTAGGATCGCAGGCTCTAAGAACATATGTAAAAAGGACGTCTCATACATTAGCCGTTGTAAGAATCATCTGATCCTAGAGCGCCAAAGAACCATTGATAAATTATGAGTGATTACGTTGGATGCTAACGCGGAATCAGTCTCAGGGATGTTTTGCTGGGATTGTCCAAGGATTTGGAGTTTGATCCACACACATCTTGCTGTGTCGACTTTGCACATAGTCGAAGTGGTGTTGGTTTTGTATTCTATTCTGTGCCACTAAGACCTCTTTACTTTAAGGAAATCGTTGTATGCGTGTAAGCATTACTTTCTAACAAGTAACTGCATCACTATTACCGAAATACGACCCAATTATCTCGGCAAAGACGTCATACACGAAGATGAAAGACGTTTAGACGAAAAAGAAATACCTGCTCTGGAAGCATTACAGTTATTGCAGTTTATTAAAGCTCAGAATGGGGAGCTTTGAAAGCCGAGGCAAACCCCAGAAGCTTATAGCTAATGCAAGGAGGAGAGGGGAAGGGGGCACAATAGATCAACGGCTCGCAGTACAATATCATCCTTAATCAAATGCAATCTAATCTATTCTAGCATATTACAAGTTCATGAAATATCATCATGATTGTTGGAACGGTCAGGAACAATAGCTCGTAAAATGCATTTCACATTTCTACAATCATAAGAAATTTGTTATGACCTTAATCATTGTGTCTAAATTACTTTAACAAAAATAGTATTGTTGGAAAGAAACTAATAGTGAGGAATAATAATGTAATAATTCTAAATATGTGATACAGATGAAGCCGAGGTAGACAACTGCTTTAACAGTACTGTAACCTGTTATGCCGCGCTTGCAATAGCTGGTATTTCGTTTCAAATCTGTTGCTTTTCAATTTTTAACCAATCATTATTGGTCATAATTTCAGATTCTAGAATAAATTTGAACTGATTTTGTAGAAATAATTTACTTTGTTGCATTTGGTATTATGTTGTTTAAAACATAGATTCAGAGTAGTGACTCGTAAAGCAGTGTTAACTATGTGATTCCATAAGTAGCTGTTCAATTTTGGGACCAACGTTTTCTACATTTGACCTTACTCTCTTTCTTTATTATTTTATAAATATGTATTACCTATCGTTAATAGTATATATGTAATAATATCTCATTTTAAATAACTAACGTATCTTGAACCTCCTTCCACATAAAATATCTTATTCATGTAATAATATGAATAATATTATGACTATATTGATTTATGTATCTATATGCGTCGGAGGGTGAAAAGGTGATTGGCTGGAAACCGGAGATATCTATTCGCTTAATCCACGTATGTTTCATTTTGATATACGTAGGGGCTGTAAATAAGATTATATGAATTGCCTGTGTGAATTTTGCAGTAATATTTCTTTTCCATCAAGTATAGTTTACCCAAGACTTATTGCTCAGCTTTACTCCCAACGATATAACACGTAAAAAATTGACTGTTCGCCATAGCGCTGGTCGTAAAATCGATCCGAAAAATCGCGAGAACGACTTCGAATAGTTGGCGAGTCCTGATAACGATATTATCATATACTCGAGGTGACCGTAAAGTTTTCTGATGGGATATTGTTGTTAACACTTGCGTGTTAAAAGAAATGCATTTTATTCGAATCAAAACACAGTAATAAAAAACATTTTTCTGAAATTGTGTTTCTCGATATTCGATTTTTGTGATATTTGCACTTTGTATACTCTTCAAGCATGGACTTGGACTACGATGTAAAAGATTTTATACCTTGCGAAATACTGAAATGGAACGCCTTCGGAAACGCTATTAAAATGCAATTACATTTTATTCCTTTCCTATCTCAGGTTAATCCGGTGATAAATTTGTATTGATCGGGAATCACTTCCGATATTACCTGCTTGTTTCAGCGAAAATCCCTGAAAGTGAAGAGCACACCCACTTTTTCGCCCCGGAGTTTTCATCTCATTCTACGGGAGTAATATCAAAGCCGGCGGAATAACGCAGGCAGCAAGCGACGATTAAATCGACTTCGTGCCAGACGTAAAAGTGATCTATAAGCGGAAAAGAATGTGCAAAATCTTCGCTATAAATCGGTAGACAACACAGTAAATAAGAAGTGTCGCACGAAGGAACCAGAAAGGAGATGGAGCAGGCGGCCTCGATCGCATTCCACGAGTTCCACAGTGGAGAACTTATTAAAAGATTGCTTTATCAGCGTTCCTGACGCAGAGACAATACGCAACCCCATCTCCGGGACTATTCAGATGACTGATGGCAAGGCCTTAATTAAAGCGGAGAGAGGATTAATCGGAACTTTTCTCGCTAATTAATAAACTGACATCCTTCACTGTGATACGGCAGGAAGAATTATTGCGGGTAAATTCCTGACAGTACTATATTTCTATGCCACCGGAAGCACAATACATAAATATAGACGTCAAATAGATCTGGTTCAAATCTATTTTGATTGAAAAGCTAATTGTATTGTGATTGGAATATAAGACATATTATTGATTTATATCGACAGGAAGAGCTGCTAATCAGTTTCTAAGTAACTGAAACAACTTTTAGATACTGAAAGGTAACAGGAGACCAACCTTTGGAAATACTTTTAGATTTGAATCTCGATTGGAAGCACAGTGTCATTCATTAATTTTTGCGTTATTGCAGACATCACCACTGTTCTCAACTGTATAAGCAAACATGTAACAGAGGCGTTGGAATGTTTGTGGAGAATTGTCCTTCTGCATAACATGAAACAAAACCATTTTCCTAGTAACCTGGTGAAGTTAATCAAGTATGATATTTCAGGTAGAACCTATTTTAAGATAGGTTAAGATAGATTTAGATATTCAACGCCTCTGGACTCCGTGATCGGACCAAAACTGTTCAATATTTATACGTCAGATATGCCGTTGTTTGGACTTACCGTTTCAAATTAATACCATTTAGCTAAACCAACTCACAATCAGTTTAAACGACTCCCATCCCTGTCTCTAGCGAAAGCTGCTATTTTGCAAACCAAATAGAACTGAATCATATATTTAACAACAAAAGAGGAAAAACTGGCTGTATTTAGTTACAGTTTTTTCCTCAGAAACGCATGTAGTCTTAATAAAATGAGAAGAGGCCTGGATTGAAGAAATAATGAATTAAAATAATTTTTATAACAAAGCCAATCGTTCGTTTAATATGGACCAGCGAAATTTGCAGGTAAATAATAGACATTTAGTGTTTTGGCTGAGGAACGATTTAAAAGATCCCTTGATGACAAATTGTCTGAATAGTAACTGAATAGTAATAACCGTGATTTCTTTCATTGCCCAGAGACGGATCTTTGTAGCGATGCTTGGTGATTGGTAGATAGGATTGTAAGGAAGCAGTATGGTTTTTAGCGAAGAGACAGTTAAGATGACCAAAAAAGAAATAGATTGAGAGAAGTGAGATACAGCATTTAGGATCGTCAAGAATCACTACGATTTTTATGGTTTTGGTCGCCTTTCTGACGAAAATAGTTAGATTAATAGCTACACAACCTAAGTTCTTACAAGAGAATTAAGGGTTGTTCAGGGTTGCAATACCAAAAATTTGTACGGGTTTTTCGGTCCTTTTAATAATAAAAATCTTTATTTCCTTTCAATATTTCGTCAACAATTCTGTGGCTTCTTCAGGAAATTATATTAATTAATAAGAATTTAGATAAACGTCTAGTTTTAAAACTAGATTCTTATATATATTGAAAGAAAATAACGATTTTTATTATTAAGCGGACCGAAAACTCCGTACAAATATTGTTTAACAAAAAAACCGTCAAAAAGCATCAATATTAATGATTAGTCTTAATATCTTGTTCTGTTGCACCTCTACTCTTCTCTCTAAAGTAGATTAAAAGTTTTTAATTGATATATTGCGGATAATGCGACCAAAATGCCTCTAGTAGGTCTGGTTTGGCTGCAATAGTAGATAGTTATAGATAACGGGCTCACACTAGGGAGTTGGACATTATCTATGAAACTATTTTCATTAGCCAATGATCGTTTACATGTAAATCCAATGGAAATACATTTAGTCTTTTGAATTATTCATTTCAACTTACTGAACCATTCTAAGAGGTTGTTAAATGTATTCTGTACCCAAAACGGTAATCTAGGCTTCATTTTTGAACATGTTTCATATTATCGCCTCAACAGGTTTGGACGGGGTGGAAATCAAAGTGAAGCCTGTAATTTTGGTCTTCATCCTTATTAGAATTGGTGATTAGTATACGCTTATCCAAGAGTGTGTCAAGAAAATTTGTCAGAGCAATGTTAATATCATCAAGACTAAGTGGTTTTCCCTGTTTTCTGGATGTAATGTGAACCGTTATTTCATCTAAAGAGGCTGCAAGAATAACATTTTCTTGTGTGGGATTTGTTTGATTATTCAATAAGCTCTCTCTAAAAATCCGGATCGTCATCGTCATTGCTCTAATAAATCATTTCAAAGGGATTGTCAAATACGTCAGCGTTGGTTCCGTTTTCATGAAGCGGGGCCGTGTCATAAGAAGGCTTGAGAATATTAGTGTCATGGCGATACGTAAAGGTTCTTTCCATCTCTTCCATCAACATTTCTCGCCATCTCTCCTGCCTGATGGCGTTGACCTCCTTGCGGAGTCTAACCGACAGCTGGTTCGCACTTCATAAAGTCAGAAGCTCAAGAAGTAGGTCTTGCGGCCTTACGGTTTTTTTCTATGATATGCGTTGGAATAACTTTGTCACAATTATGATGTTTGATGAGAATGGCCTTGTTGACTATGAAGATACAATATGATGTTATTGGCAAAAAAAAATATCCAGGAGAGAGAGAAGTGTATGATAACCTAGCTACATACCACACACAAATTACTATGGCTAACAGGTTCTTACTTTCTCGAATGGTCAACCTATTTATGTAATGTATGTTGTTTTCTTTTTTCAAGATTCTGTTTTATCTGGCGATCGCCATTTGGTAACTAGATGCTTGTAAACTCAGTCTATCTTTACAGTTTTTAGAAATGCCAAATTAATAATGCTAATACCAACGAATCCGTTTTAAGGTAAAACTTTGTGATGCAAACTGGATGGACTGTATTAGTAAATACTCTGTGACTTTGTTAAATTTTATTCTTGTATGACTTGACTTTCACGTGTACTCTTCAGCCAATTATTAGAATTTCGTATAACTTTAATACGATCACCTCGAAATAAATCCTGGCAACTTCTAATATTTTTTGTACAATCTAGTTTTTAGAGTGTGGACTACACCATCCAGTTTTCTCTTTCTCCAGATCATAATGTCTATAATATATATGTTCAAAAAATCCCTTCTTCTGCTCCTTTCAGAGTGAGATGTGGGTGATTAGTCCTTACAAAAAATAAAGTAAGGAATGAAATTTATAAAGTTGTACATTATAGCTAACTCCAAATCGAAACTATATAACAATAATAATCTGTGTAACGAATTTGAAATTAAAATTTTTACGAAGATAAAAATCTAATAACGTTTCCACTTGTAATTTCCGTTAGTAATTAGTTTCGAATAATTGAATCCCGAAATAGGGCTCGTACTTTCTCCGTAATTGATATTTCAAAATCCAACTTTGAAGAGCAACAGCCGGTCACGGGTGAATAAGTAAACCCTTTACTGTCGACCTATAGGTTCGTTTTCAATTAGGTTTGGACGTATGTAAATTACGAAGTTCCCCACATTGTCTTTGATAAAATGTATTTTCATTTTGTATCCTCGTATCTATATATTTCGTAATATTATTGCACGTTTAACTTTTAACTGGGAAAATCTAAAGGGTTAGAATTGAACGTAGTTTTTATTGTGTGATTCGTGTTTGGAATATTTTATGTTGAAATATTTGTGATTGCAAGCTGTTGTTTGTAAAGAAAACATTGATCTGGTCCACAGGACATGATCCTGAAAGATAGATGAATAACTAAATTCATAGCTCAGACTTGTAGTTTTTCAATAGGTAGCGTAGAAACCATTTTGTTTAACAAATTAGGTCTCAAATGTTGATGCCAGAGCAAAAGCGCATTCGACAGGGCACTTCAGAAACAAATTTGGCCATCATTAAGCGAGATCCTGAACACTTCCTAGCAAAGTTCGTTGCGGATGAAACCTGGGTTCATCATTATGATCCTGAATTAAGAAGGCAGAGCATGGAATGGAGGTGCAAGGGTTCACCACCCTCTCGAAAGTTTTGTGCAACAGCATATGTGGAGACGATCATGGCCACAGTTTTTTGGGATGCCGAAAAGGTTATCCTTATAGATTTTTTTACCACGTGGTGAAGATTACAACCTGACAATATTATGCTGTTTTAATTTCTAAATTGCATGGTTTTATTAAAGAAAAAGGGAGGGAAAAAACACAAACGTGGTGCTCTGTTTCATCAGGAAAACGCTCCTGCCTACAGGAGCTGTGATTCAATAGCCGCAATTCATAGCGCAGGCTTCAAGAAGTAGAAGATCTGGTGGAAGTTCTTATGGTTTTCCCTGTATTGCAGGTATTATATTGTTGACAGATCTTTTGGAAATCCTACATGTGATAACATTATGAATGCGTTGAAATTAAATAATATTATTAATATATACTTTGCTATATAAGTTACCTGCTCCAAACCTCAAATAAACACACGTAATTTTCTATAATTTAATTCAGAAGCACATAAACCGATCCAATTAGTTTTAGAAAGTATATTGGGTCTGGCCGACGGTTTTGGAATTCCGTTTTCCTCGTAAATAACAACGTTTTATACCTTTTAGTTTTTATAATATCGCGTCTGCAGCCCGAACAGTTATATCGTACCATAAACTTTGTCACTTGTTGGATAGTGTGCTGAAATTGCACCATAACGTTTTAGTGCTGTTGGAAATCCAGTTTGAGTTACTCGCGATGTATATGTGAAATGAGGGGTGGTTGGCAGGTTGTACGGAAGAGGGTTGCGTTTCGCCACCAGTAAAACAGGCAATACGTATTTCATGGCGGCACTTATTTTCGTCATCAAACAAAAGACACCGCGTCGAATTTAGTCCGCGAAGAGGCGCTCCCACATCTCTTGAATCTTACCATGCCGCGACTTTACACGCTGCACCGCCGCCCTATGAGGTGCGTACGTATTATTAAGCCACGCAATTTTACTAAGCGCCGATAAAATTATTTGGGATTAATACGAGTTCAGTTCGAGTGAAGCGATAGGGTTGCCGTAATGGGGTGACATTTTCATATCCTTGGAACGAACGTGATGTCGTCTCTCCCCCTGATGTAATGTAGGAATGTCTCATTCTGGTGTCATGGTAATAAAATTATCTTTCTAATCATTAGCGAGATTGGATATTAAATGAGAGATTGTCGAGTAATACTCAATATCTCGCAAGGAAATATTAGATTAAAATTTGTTAACAATTTTTAAGCGGATAAATAGCATATCTGCAGCAAACAAAATTGCTCTTGCTTTGATGTGTGGTTGAGAATTGAGTGTTCAATTCTATGTCAGAGATTCAGGCGAATTTGATTTGTTTCGATGTCTGACAGTTGAGAATGGAATTTAACATTAAATTAATTTTCTTTTTTGTGTCTGTACCTTCTGCTAGTTTAATATTTTCACTTTATCTGTATTGTAAAATCATATAAAATAATGTGTTCAAACATCTCGGTAATACATAGTAGATTTAATGTATTTCGCAATTATCAAACGAATATTTGGAATCAAATGAGGGAGTTGAGAGATAGGACCTTTAAAAATAAATTAAGATATTTCGCCGTAGAATGCGCAGAATTTAATTATTCAGCAACGCGGGTCCAAAACAATAAAACAAAACGGCGCGTCGTACATATGAAGCAAAACACAAGTTTTTAATTACAATCCTCTGCGGTTTATATTTCGCTTTAACCTCGTAGAAATATCGCTTGCGGGAGAATGTATATAAAACTAGATGAAAACCTGTTCTATTGTTTGTTGAAACTTAATAACGTTGATAATTACACCGACGATTTCGTTTTGCTTTATTATAGCCATGGATGAATCGTTCGAAAGAATGCAAGAAAAGTGAGATGTGGGCTGCATATCTGCTACGTTAATGTTTACCTACATGATAGATATTAAGAAATTAATATATACCTAAGTATTTTATTTGCAAGTAAACATAGACTCAGACTTAGGAATCTTTTTTCATCCAGTACTACTACAGTGTTACTAAATTTTCATTCATGCTATTTGTGTTTCCCTTACTCATAATGTCCTTTTTATGTTTGGATTAGATTAGAATAGTAGTGAGTTGTGTAGGCAATGGTGGCTCTCTTCACTACAACCTGTAATATCTATTCTGAAGAAGTCTAGGATTCCTTCATTCCGCTTCTACGTTCGCCTGTTCGACGTAGTGGAGCCTCTGGCGGGCCACCGCCTCGCAATGTGTTCAGTCGTCTCGCTATTTTCCGAACATAATCGAGCATTTATCACAATTCTCCTTGCTCATCTTCAGGTGCTACTTCAGGGGATTGTGCCCGATGAATAAAGCCGTTATGGTGCTGAAGTCTTTTCTGTTGAGCTCCAGCAAAGATTTCGCCTTATTGGCTGAAAAAGCAATCAATATTTTTGATTGTCTTAGTTTTGGAGTGTTGATCCAGTGCGAGATATTTTGTTCACTTTCCCACTCTTAGAGATGAGCTCTTACATGACTCTTAGTGAGACCACAGAATGGCTTTGATCCAATATATCGAAACGTCGCGCGTTTCTTTGAAAGAGCATTAAGAGTGAGCAAACAGTCTTAGGTCGGTTTAAAAAGGTGGAGACCCCTAAAGCCTTTAGCGCTAACTGTATATCTGAGAAAATATACAGGATGTCCATTCGAAAACGAAACAGCATTGATTTTGGGCATTTAATGTCATATGAAAATAAAATGCTCAGACACTTCAACTTTGTTTTCGAGGGGGACAGTTATTAGGCGTACAAGCAAACCCTCATCTAGCGGACGGACGGGAGGAGGCTGCCAGGTATGCACTGAGAATCAAAGAGCAATACTTAGTCTGGTACACGGACGGATCTAAGACGGCTAATGGTACCGGTGCAGGGATATGCTCTCAGAATGAGGGCCACAGTTACGCACTGGGGGAGTATGCTTCTGTGTTTCAGGCGGAAGTATATGCTATTATCCAATGCGCTCACACAATGAATGTGAAAGCGGTGACCAACAGACGAATTCACATCATGTCTGATAGCCAAGCGGCATTGAAGGCGTTATTAAGCCGGAAGGTGTCGTCAACGCTGGTGACGGAATGCCTCGAGGAACTGGTGGAACTGTCGAACCGGAACAAGGTTTGGTTGACTTGGATACCGGGCCATCAGGGGATAGAGGGCAACGCAAAGGCTGACGAACTCGCGAAGAGAGGGTCTGAGATGGAAATGTACGGCCCAGAACCTTTCTTCGGGGTCACAAGGCAAACGGCTCGGAGACATATAGGCGACTGGGTTCGTACGAAACAACAGGAATACCGGAGAGCCTCACCCGGTATAGTACATGGCAAAACCTTTATAGGGAAGCCATGCTGGAAAAGAGCTAGAGAACTACTACATCTTAGTAGGAAACAGCTCTGCATCGTAACGGGACTAATGACCGGATATGCTGCGGTGAAAGAACACCTACACAAAATCGGAGTGCTTGACGGGGATACAAAGTGTAGACTCTGTGGGATAGAACCGGATACAGCCGATCACATACTACGCGACTGCGAGGCACTAGAGCGCAGAAGGAAGAATCTATTTGGGATAACGAAAGGAGACCCAGAGATATATCTTACCCACTCGGTTAGGGACCTGTACAGGTTAGTGGAGGGACTACCGTGCTAGAGTGGGTGACTTGAACATACAGATTTGACAATAAGCCTGATGGCTGCGGTGCCTACCGGTAACGATGGGTCGGACGGGTCTGGAGAGGGAGGAAAAAAAATCTGCAATCGCTTGGGCAGGGTGGAACTGACCCCAAAAATTTTAAATGGAAAGGGGAGTTGAGTTGTACCTCGATTGAAAGGTCTTTCAATTCTCTTTACAATGATACATAGTTTATGGCATTACATTTCACTATGATGCTCAAAAATTATCTTTTATTTATGTTATTAGGAGAAGCAATTTACAGTATCAAAGAGATAATAAACTTACATGTATTAGTCAAGTAGATGTTGAAAGTGCCAAATTAAGATAAAAACTCACAAACATGACACGGTCCAGGTTTTTTATTAAGATAAAAGCTGTTTATTTTCAGATAAAAGAAATTGAATTGTAAAGTATTTGTTCCTTTTGCATTTTGTAAAAAAACTGGAAGACTTCGTTAATCTAGGTTTTGTAAATAAAGAAACAAATGCAAAAGTATACATGTGTCGTGTTAGCTGTTTAGTATTAGGTCAGATGATAAATAGCGGTGGTTGCAATTCTTAATTATTACGAGGTTTATAGTGTTGTTCCGTATTTTGTATTTAGTTCATGCATAATAATGGTTTACTCTATAGCCGAAAGAGTGGTGCTGATTTCAATATTCTTTGCAAATCATGAATCTGTATTCAGAACAACTGACATTTTTTATCACCGGCATCCTAACAAACATGTCAATCGAAAGTATGTCCTGGAATTGGTGCATAAATTTAGAGAAACTGAATCGGTAGCTAACAAAAAGCGAGATATTACAAATCCAGTAGTCAATGAAGCAGTGGAAGTAGCTGTTCTAGGTCACGTCATTCAAGATGTAACACTGAGTACGAGAAAACTGGCTGCTGTCTCAGGGGTTAATTGAACTAGCATACAAAGAATTTTGAAAAAACACAAATTCCATCCCTAAAAAATACGATTTGTTCAAGAGGTTAAGGAAAGTGATTTTGATAGACCTCTACAATTCTGCGAGACGCTAAGCGCACTGGTAGATCAAGACCCGTTGATATTTAATATCTGCTTTTCTGACGAATGTTCTTTCTTCGTCAATGGCACTGTAAACCGTCATAATTACCGTTACTGGGCGGATACAAATCCTAAAATTCGTCATGAGACGCACACGCAGCATCCAGAAAAGTTGAACGTTTGGGCTGGCATCTTCGGTGACCACGTAGTTGGTCCCTTTTTTCTACCTTGTACAATAACTGGAGAAATGTACTTAGAACTATTATAAACTGCAATCAATCCTGCCTTAACTGAAACAGTGGAAAACGATGAACGCTATTTGGAAAACCGTTTTATGTTTCAACAAGGCTATTTAAACTAAGAATTTCCGGAAAGGTGGATTGGTAGGCGAGGTTCTATTGAGTAGCCACCAAGGTGGCCAGATTTGTTACCATTAAACTTTTTTTTGTGAGAACATTTAAAAACTAAGATTTACGCCACTCCACCAACTTCTTTTCAACACGAGATATGCTTCAAAATGTGAGAAACCGTTTTGAAGACAACCTGTACCACTGCATGGAAGTTGGTGGACAGCACTTTCAACATCTACTTGACTAATACATGTAAGCTTGTTATCTCAATAACAGAAATAAAAGTTAATTTTTGAGTATCATAATGAAATGTAATGCCATAAACTAGGTATCATTGTAAAGAGAATCGAAAGACCTTTCAATCGAGGTACAACTCAACCCGCCTTTCCATTTAAGATTTTTGGGGTCAGTTTCACTCTGCCCAAGGGATTGCAGATGACGGTTTGCTTGTATGCCTAATAAATGTCCCCCTCAAAAACAAAGTTGACGTGTCTGAGCATTTTATTTTTATATGACATTAAATGCCCAAAATCAATGCCGTTTCATTTTCGAATGGCTACCCTGTATATGTGTACACTTGGTCAATGGTTTTCAGACATTCCTAAGATTGCAACGCTTATCCAAAACTAGCTCGACTTAGCGTCATTAAAACTTTGCATCTCGGTAAATGTATTCACCCCTGAATTGGTGTTGGACCGTTTTGGATCCGTTTTGCATGAATTTACTTTTCAGAATATCGAATTTTGTTTTTAAGCAATTATTTTCAATAACGTACCGGGTATATTATGTCCGCTGAGAACCTTTGAATCACATCCAAAACTTCATTCATACACCAGCAAAACAATTATTCCATTTGTAGTTGGATAATTTGATATTTAAAGAATCATTTCGAAAAATTAACCGGGTCGATACTTTTCTGGGAAACCGATACATTGCAGCATTTTACATGGTTATCCATCATGCAGTATGGAGTATTGTCCGTTTTAGAACCTTTGCAAGTTAACAAACCAGCAGATTTGATCAAATGCAGATCTACCTTAACTTCAACTATACTAGAAATACAGGTAGTCACATAGGTTTTTAGGAGAAAATTGTTGGACATTTATGTTAGAAGGAGGCTTCTTACTCAAACCCTACGAACTTTAATGTCCTAGAGTGCATACAAATAATGTCTGTGCCACAGACAGTCCATGTAGGTATACTAAGTCAATAAAGTACCCATGCATTTTGAGTAAATGGATCTTTCTTTGATTTTCTTACGATTTTTTGTCCTGCTGTACATGACAAATCACATTGGCTTCTTGTCTAGATTTGACCTATTTCAAATTCTAATAAGAAATAATCTAGTGCATGTATTTAGAATGCCTCGACGAATAATTAGAATTAGGTATAAATTAACCAAAGTTTCTGCTCCTCTGACTATCATTCATCATCGACATGAGCAGGAAGAAAAGCGGATAATTTAGATACCTAAGTATTAAAAAAAAATAAAGATTGGTTTCAACATTCTGCAACATATCTAATCGCTTATGTTATGTGCCGTGTTCCCTAACTAGAACCAGAAAAAACTTGTTGAAATAAACGATAAAGCTCTGTAATGACAAAACAGAGCACAGTACACACACACACAACAAGAAGCCGTTGTTGCATGTATTGTAACGATATCGACAAAATGTCTAGTAAGTGCAGAATAAATTTATTTGCAGAAGACACTGTATTGCAGATGGTAACATCCACTTTTCTACACAGAAACTCAACTACTTTGATTAGGTAAGTTTAATAAGGCGATTAGATTAGTAAATTTGTGGAAATAGGGGAATAATTTATCCTTCTTGGGAATAGTCACGATGTTTACGCAGTTCCAGAAAGAGAAAGCTGTAACTGTAACAAGTACGTCGTCAGTAATGTTATTTGGAAACTTTTTGAGCATCATGTTCAAGATTCCATTGGGCCCATTGCCTTGGCAGGACCCACCAAGTTATTTGCAGACGGGAAAACCTTATCTGTAAGGATGTCTAATTGTTCGAGGATTCGACCAAATTTATCCACACCTACAACAAAATCCTAAGTTTTCTGATAACTTTACTTTGGTTTTGCTCTAGTCGTTGCACATTAGTCTTTCAGTTATATGAAATTTAGTGCCTATCAATAGTTGGTGCGAGATTGTTTTAATTTGACGAATTTTGGAAGTTTCCAGAGAGAATTGTTATTTACAGACAGTTAAACCGTCTTCGTTTTTCATCTCTATTATTTGAAGTCGGTGAGTTCAGTCTTTAATCTTGTAGAGAGAAACTTAACCAGTACGATATGGTTTGAATTTTTATTGAGTTTGTATTACGTCTATGTCAAATAAATCGATTTGTTGAAACCGGTGTCTCATGCAACTCAAATATGCATTTTTTTAAGAATCAGCATCACACCCCAATGGCAACAAAACAATGCGCACTAATTTTCTAAAATAACTTGAAGTTAACAGAATTGTTACTTTAACACCACTTATACAAAACACTCGTGAAAATTTTGTTAACAAATTAATTACAATCTGCACAAGATGTATGATCAAGAACAAATGCATTATTTTATTTGACGGGGTGTATATACAGCCATTGTAGTAGATATTTATAGCCTGCAGGAGAAGCGTTTTTAGAGTATGGCCGTTTTATCTTCGCAAGTAGATTACATTATATGGCGTAGTATTCGCGAATCAATAGCTGTTTATATGTAATTTCAGATAGGCACCCTCTTTCCTGTGTCCCAATTCCAATAAACTTTAATTATTTCCTGCGACGGGGCGTCTCTCTGTTAAAGCACTTTATCTTTTTGGCACATAATAAGATCTCACCTTCCTTCCTCGGCAGAAGCGCGCTGCAAAGTTGAATGATTCCATTGAATGGTTTAATCATTTCGAAAAGGGAAACAGATCAATTAGGACGTTTTTGTATAGGGATACGTCAAAAAAAGCGAATGAGATAAGTTTAGGAGGGATTATATACATGGGCAGGAAATATATCACCAAAACATCCCATTAAAGTTATACGTCAGCATAGTTATAATAAAAATTGTAAACGCCACTAAAACTGAAAGAAATCTACTTGACCACGTATACATCCGTAAATAATGAACGAGACCCTGCAGCAATTTTTTTAGTGCTGGCTCGTAAAATATGATACATGAACATTTTAGAAACACGTCAACATTTATCTCCAAGTTTTCATAAAAGTGGACCCGTAGAACATTAAAAATACTTTAATAACCGTGCCCGTATAAAAAGTTACGGTTTCTAGCTATATAAATTTCGTTAACGTTACAGCATGTACCTAACAAGATTATCATGTTTTTCGGATGTAATTTTCGGAGGGGTATTTCAAATTTTATCGCCATGTATTTATAGTAATAAGAGCTATAATAAATCCGTACGACGCAATTGATTTATTATGAGGGGTACTAATAATGCGATTTCAATTTAGTGGAATTGAATGTGTGTTCCTATAACAATGTTATTTTATGGTCGGAAGATGCAATTAATTTGCAATAAGCTTCCGAGTATTATGAGTTTTTTTCTATTATTAATATGAATAGTATTATCGTCAAATGACATGGAAGAATTATTTCAAAATTTATTTTGGTCATATGCACATATAGATAATTAATTGAACTGATAACTTAATTCATAGGTGGATAGATATATTTTTCAATTGTAACTTAGCACAGCGTGTCAATATTCCTAGAGTTATATTTTTTTACATCATCTATAGGGACAGATGAGTGTTTTCCCAAAAATGAAAAAAAAATCTAATTATCGTTATGACAAGATAATTTTTTAGGAAGCGAGGACATGATGGATTTGAGGATGTATCTAATATGTCTATTCATGTCATGACCAGGGCTGGTGTTAACACACCAGTCAAGACCAATGTGCGCGGTGGAGAGCCACATCCTACACGAGGTGCTTCTGTTCTATGCTAAACGCATTGGATCTAGATTTTTCTGTCGATAAACTGGCCTGCTTTCCCTCTGGTTAACCCGCAGGGAATCAGACTTCCCTGCTTAACTGTTGTATCTTGGTCAACAGCTTACACATGGGATAAACGGTGCCGATGGTGCCATACTAGGCTCCCCGACTGTGCCTTGTACAATCTGGAAGTTCGGGGGCTTTGCTTTAATTGTCTGTGTCGTGAGGAGACAATCTCTCAAACACCTAAATCTTGAGGTTGTCGAGCTGATGGGATGCGTGTCTGAGTAGAGGATCAATCTCTACTGATCAATCCTTGGGACACCGGGCGCACCCCACTGTATAAATGCCTTACCCACGTACCGGTGCACTGCGTTGGGTCGACCTACTCTTCCGCTTACTCGTAGGACTCACATGACGGAACCACAAGCAAACCCCAAACGAAATCCTAAATCTGGGGACTATGAAAAGAGATATCCAAGTAAACCTGAAGAGGTACCACCATCTGCAGATCTAAGGGCCGCAGGCTCGCAATGCGAAACCGCGGCCTAGACTTTCCGGCGCCGAAAGGCGCAAACGTAAGGCTGCAAGGAACGCCGCTCTGGCTCAACCTGGCAGCACTACGCCAAAACTAGTAAAGGCTGCTAGCGCCATCACTGCAGGAGTAAAGCGGAACCTCGCTGAGGGCAGCTCGCTGAAAACAGACACGAAACAAAAAATGAAAGGAACACTGTACCTACTAAGATCTTCAAGAAGGCACAGCATGTCAATATTCCTAGAGTTATGATATGAGTTATATTATTAACACTTTAGCTCCCAGGCTATTTGACATGTTTTTACCAGTTTCTCTAGGACCAGTCTTACCATATGCCAATAGCTTTTACATGTATCTGTGCTCCACAGTCAACCACAGCTTAAATATTGTAGGGTTAGCTTGTGTCCGCATTGTGTACAGACAAAATGAAAACAGAAAAAATTGTAATTATCGTTATGACAGGATCATTTTACTCCGCTGACATAGAGAATGTTAGTTTATCCAACACTTTCTAACCCTGAATGTTAACAAGCAATCTTGTAGCGCAGTAACCCAAGTTTTGTGCAAAAGATTCAAGCAA
Source organism: Holotrichia oblita (assembly GCA_023690525.1). Lineage (NCBI taxonomy): Eukaryota > Metazoa > Arthropoda > Insecta > Coleoptera > Scarabaeidae > Holotrichia > Holotrichia oblita. Next base: position 16,676,323 of record CM043020.1, on the reverse strand, counting down.
GCACGAGCAAATTCAGTGAGGATTGGATTGAAAGTATATTGCAAAAAATATATAAATAACTGTAAATCATACTAACTCCATCATAGAATCAAAAGAAAAAACGGCTAGGTAAGGCAAGTTTAGCGTTTCCACTCCATTAGAGCCGTTTTGGGTCAGCCTTTGATTCAATGTAGCACGCCCACGGCCCAGAACTTTTCCTTCTTTTTTCCAGTGACATCCTGCGCACTCTCAGTAAGCGACCCTGGATAGAACGCGAGGAACAATGCTCTTGTTTGTCGTCGTCCACAGAAGTCAGTTGAGGATATCGCCGAATGGTCACGTATGTGGCGTTTCTTTATTAAGCCCTCAAAATGTGTAGTAGTGAGCCTCTTTAGAAAAAAAAATCCTTCCCAACCAACATCTCTGTGGGTGGTGAGGAGCTTCCTTGATCAACTAACGCCAAATATCTCGGTTTGACTCTCGACACGTGTCTCACCTTTCGGCAGGATTTTTTCCTATATTACCTTCAAGTTCTTGCGTGCGAGGTCTGCCTAGTATCCGCTCCACTATATGAAAAACTCTCTGAGCTTAAAATTAAAGCTTTTTATATAATAACTATCATTGACATGGTCTAGCGCTTCGAAGTCACAAACCCAAACACTGAAAGTGTTTCAAAATCGCGTCTTACGCATCATTGTAGCAGCTCCGTGGTTTGCATCTAACGCAGAAATTCATCGAGATTAAAAAATTCCAATCTTAAGCACCTACGCGAGGACGCTGACTAGAAAGGGCTCATCAGTCTGAGAATACGTTAATTGAACACCTTGGGGAGATGGATCCTGACAGGCCTCCACCACCTATGAGAGTGCGGTGTATATTACAACAACGAAAATAGCTCAAAATTACGATCTAGTATCCATCTTTGCAGACAAATAAATCATCTCACACTCGGAAAATAGAAAACTTCAGATATATAAGCTTAACATTACTTACAAGAAGCGTAACACAAGAAAATTCATGAATCTATGATTCTAATTGCATACTAGAAGTGAACTTAAGTGAAGGTAGCATTTTACAAAGTCATAGGTAACAATGCAGACGAGCTACTTCACAACAACCTTTAATATTACTGCTACTGAAGCTTTTATCATCTAAGCTGGTTACTGCAACAATATTGGAACACATTGTACGATGCCAATAACCTAACGTGAATGCAATATCTCCGACATAGAAAATACAAACATTTCATAAATTCAAGTTGAATTTTCAGTTATATATGTAGCGAAAATGTGAAAATAGTATGACAAAACCACATCCTCGCAAATATCAAAATGAATAAACATATATGGATGCAGTTTATCTACGCATTAGGGATAATAACGTATCTCGAGTAGACGACTTAAAATCAGGAAATTTTCCCGCAGACCTCAATGTCCTTTGCACTACAAATTTTCCGTACACGTCAACCTAATTCCTCTTAGTAAAGCGAACCGAGAGAAAACCAGGATTACGTGAAGGAAAATGAATATAATCCCCCGTCATGTTCGTTGGAGGGTTTCCCTCTTTCCAATAGCAATAAATGTTTACATTTGAAGAGTACGATAATATAATAGCTTGTCGAGTGATATGACCGATCTGAATAGGTTGGGATGCTGGAGACTCTCTTCGTTGCTGCTAAGGACAGCAGGAAATATGTTTCTGCTATGCGCGTTACTATATCCCGCTATCATGCGAACCAATTTCGATTCATGAGGTATATTATATTTCTGTAGCGGACAATGGTTTTAATATTACAGCCCCTTCGAAAACGGAATACTTGCGTATATTCTGTTTTAGTCTAGATATTTTCTATACTCTATACAATTTCACAGTCGAGTTGTTTTCTGATAATCCTATACTGAAATTGAATTTGTATATAGATATCTACATCCTATTTACGTCCCAAAGATATCTTAATAAATGAGAAGCTATTGTTTCACCTCAGTACAGGTTATAGATACTATTTTCGATGAGTTTGGGCACAGTTTTGACATAAAAATTCTTATATACAAAAATAAAATATAATATAATGAACTTTACTTAAATAAACGCTGTCACTTTGTTGACTGAAACTAAACTGGAACGTTTTACAGTGCAATCCACATATAATGGACTCGAGGGGACAAAAAGGAACATTATACCCGAGTATTCATCTTATGAGAATGAGACAACTTACGTAATTAAAAAACTGCATTTCATTGCTTAATATGGTTTAGAATATATAATTTCTTGAAAGAGACAGGAATTTTACTTTGAAAAAAGGGTTTTTTTTAAATATAATTGTTCTGTAAAATAAGTTTAACTTTATTCAAATTTGAAAACATTTCAATGCTCCTTTCTTGCTGAAGGAAAGAGCGTTGTAAAGTTTGTACCCAGCTAAGAGCCTCTTCTGTAGTCACCGCAGTTTCTTCTTCGAAATCATCTTCTTCCAGATCCTCAACTTCTTCTTCCTGAAGTCTTTGATTCACCAAGTCTGTGTCAGGTAATTCTTCACTTACAACAACGTTATTATCGACATTTACGAACTCCTCAAAATCATTTAAAAACATTAACTTGTTTATTTATATTAGCTCCGCCCATGGGTCATCCTCTGGATCTGATACCATGATGGCAGCATTGGCAACTGTTTTTACTATATCGCCATGTCGAAAACAATTACGAATGCGTAGAAGCCTCATCCCATGAAAGGCTTAATAAATTTACAGTGTCCAAAATAGTAATGCTTTTGTTGATGTTGGTATTTGCTGGAGTCTCTCTAATTTTAATCAACATTTGTTTTCTGTAAAGCTGTTTAAAACCCCAACTGACACCCTGGTCCATGAGCTGTAAAACTGATATTACATTAGATGAGCCAAATTGAATTTGAACTTTTAAAATTATATGATAAGTAAATTTTGTTTGCGATACTTTTCTTTCTCTAATTTTCGATAATATGATTTTTTTTTCTACATTACTTTTAACATTTGACCATATTTTATAAAGATCCCAGAAATATGCATCCTCTTTAGAGATTACATCAATGTTTTCAATTTTTTTAAATTTCTCTCGTCCTACAATTGTGGCAAAATCGCGATACGTCGTAAAATTAGTGATTCTTCATTTTGATTCTGTGTATCAGAATGGTCTTCTGATTTGCCCAAACATTTACTGTAGTCGACAGCATTAGGATTAAAAGGGTACAATCCCCAACGTTCGAAACCGTTACTTACAGTTTCTGGTTTCATAGATTTAGTGATCACCCGTTCTAAAAGTGGAACAAAAGACACTTTGTTCAAAATCTCTCCAGGATGTTCAATTTGCCATTCTCTAAAATGGACCGAATACTGATAGGTACGTCGGCAGGTTGCAAAATCCGTGTCGAATATGCAATTAATTCTTAATTTGTAGTTTTTTACATATTAAGTTTAAGTTTTGTTGAACCATGAAGAATTTATTTATTTATTAAATATTTATTTAATTAGATTATCACCTGATCAGTTTATAATAGGTAGAATAGCAATTATACAAAACATCTAAAATATTTGTCATACTTTTACTATAGGTTGTGTATATACATACATATGTCTATTATGAGCCATAGATATGTCACTAATATGTAAATTAAGAAATTCTCTATTGTTGATTGTGCGGAATTTTTTGATTAAAAACGAAGTAGTAATAAACTTAAATATTTATTATTGACGTTTCGCTCATGTCAACATGATGCTTCATCAGAAACTGTAAATAGATATTAAACAATATTTTAAAACAATTAAAAAAACAGAAACGATGTAATTAAACTTCAAGTTACAATTATGACGATTAAGAATGGAATTATATATTGAAATTTTTTATATAATTAATTTAATTTTGTTGAAGCATACCTTAAATTATTAAAACGAACTACGTCGTTAAATCATCTTATATAAGGTTAAATTATTTATTTATTTATTTATTTATTTGTACATAACAGAAAACCAAATAGTACATATAAATTAAATGGTAAGATACAATAATAAACTCACGAACTACATGTCGTTATATAATATCCTAAATTATAAAAAAAAATGAAATTAACAGGAAAGCAAAAGTTCATTAACATTAATCAATTAAATAAATAATAAAAAAAATTATTCTAAGATGCCTACTCTACGTAATCAGGAAATTAGCTCTCGAATTGCTACAAACTCGCCATAAGAAACATGATAGAGATCAACATTACTTAAAGCATTTAGCTCAGTTAATAATCTGTCCAATGGATTGTGTCGACCGTATTCATGCGATGGAAAGGTAAAACCGATGACCGGGAATTAAAGGACGTACGAAAACGTTAAACAACTGGGGGCAGTCTTAAGAATCTGATAACCAAATTTAAGAATAGTTAGTCTGCGATACTGTAGATACTGTATTCTTGTAAAAACATTAAAATGAAATTTTATTCTTAAAATTGTGTAAAAGTGTACTAAGAACACATGTTGGAACTATGTAAATTTTTCTTTAAATTTACCAAAACAACCAAAACAATACAAAATTCATATATGGAAACGGAAACGAAAATATTTAATGATTAAGAAATTCCTAGTTATTGTTTTCTAAGCGTTGTGTTGGTAGATATGTAGTACGCTGGTATTACTACTAATCTTAATTATACTTGACGGTATCAACACGTTAGTTTCATAAGACCACCAACTCGCTCTTTTTGTTAAAAGTTTAAGTGACGCTCTGCAAAATTTTCTATATTAATGATGAATAATCTGCTATTTCTATCTTATACGGTCGGCTTGGTTCCATTTTTTGTAATTTACGATTTACTTCTACTAAAACACATCGAGCCATAAATCAATGCGAATATGAAACAAATGCCAAGCGTAGCTTTTTCAGCTTGACGTGTAAAGTGCGCGGGGATTTTATATTGAGATGAACGAGTGGCTCCGCAAGGGTTTAACTCCGTGCTGTTGCTCTAATGACAGCCCCATCGGTAAAGTCCACCCCGATGTACAGGAGGGGGTCACATGCCAGCTGTCTACTCCAGCACTTCAACCGCGTTCTTTGTTTTATAAATTAGTTGCCCCCCAACGACTAACAAGTAGAAGTAGGCCTGACGCACGTTGTAAACTCATTCGAAATTGCAAATGTATGTAGTGGGTGCCTCACAAAAGCGATGCGTGCGTATTTACTAAGAAGACAGATGTTTGTAAAAATTGTAAATATTCGATCGTTCAATAAATATGTGATTATAGAACGATGTTTGTGTATTTGATTCAGTTTGAACAGGCACGTTTGATAACACAAATTTTAATTTTTCTTTATGAATCATATACAAACTTATTTTCTTTTATATTGCTAATAATTATTATAAAAACAAATATCTTCTATCACGTCTGGTATTATAAATAAATGAAATTCATATTGATCATACAATACTAACACTAACTCAGTAGGTATATGCTATTCTGGGACGTATTTAGAAAGTCTTTCTTTTCACTTTTCTTTTATATTGGGATGAAGAACATTCAGAAATCAAAGTCCAACAGTAGTCAGCCAGCATCTCGCTACTCCACTTGCCCTGATAGCGTTTTTCAATAGTGGAAATATCCTGATGAAATCTTTCCCCATGCTCGTCACTAACATCGCCAAGATTCGAGGAAAAGAAGTTCAGGTGCGGATGCAAGAAATGTATTTTAAGACTCATAGTTTACAGCCTAATGCATGGTAACTTCTAAGAAGTTCACTAACAATTTCCTCGTAATCTTCAGATTTTTTATTTCCTAAGAAATTCTTTGTCACACTTTTAAATGCATCTCAAGCAGTCCGTTCTAAATCGTTAAAAAGTACGTTAAATTCTCCATCCTGTTGTAACAGATTAATCTCCAGAAGTATATTGTATTCTGGTTGGCCACTGCTTAACAGCATAGTGCAAATTTCTCGCTCGACTATCCCATTCACAAAGGAAACAGCAATACTTTGTGAATCCAAGTTGTAAACCAAGAGGAATTGCAACTACTTTGAGATCAGCACTGATGTACCATTTATAGGTTTTGTAATTGATTTTATCAAGGAGACGTGTCATATATGTTTCCTTCATGTGCACGGCATGACCAACAGGAATAGAGGGGTAAATGTTTCTTATATGTACAAGGACAATTTAGAAGCATATATAAAAAGACGCCATTCTTCCGGTTGGTCTTTGTAGCCTAATTTTCGCATTAAACCGTCAATATTTTTGCAAAATGAAAGACCTTCTTCAATTGAAAAATACTATGACAGTTCTTTCTGGCGATTTTGATATACAGAAATACGCGTACCCAGAGCTAACAACTTCCATCCTTACAGTCTTGATCCTAATATTTAAATTGAGATCTCAAACTAGGTCATTTAATTCCAATTGATTTATTAAATGAGGCGTGTTCTCTTGAGATGGCAAATATTCTTCATATGTGTCCGACAACTCTGATATGTATTCCTCTGTCTCGGTTTCAACATGTTTTTGGTTCGAAACATCCATAGGACTTGATACTGGCAAAGCTTCCGAATGAGGAACTTGACGAGTAGCAGAAGGTAAATTAGCATAGGTTAATTTATTCTTATTTTTAATGGAAAACCCGAAGGCCTTTCTACAGCAAAAGTAGCAGTCTATCGAATGATCCTTTTGTTCTCGCCAAATCATAGGCCTGCCAAATGGCATAGCTATGCTCTTACCTTTCATCCAGCTCCTCAAAGTAACAGCACATTGTGAGGGATCAACAACTTGTCTTGATTTGTAATTTTTATTTAAAATAAAGGTAATACGATTTTTCTATTAACGGTGTAATATTTCGTCTATGCTGTTGAACGGTAAATTCTCCACATACATAACAAAAACTGTTAGGATTGTTTACACACCTACGGGACATTGCGAATTCAAAAATCGTTTAACTAAAGTTACTACCATACGTTGAGTCAATTTGAGTCGAATAACGTGTCTGTAGGGTCTTTTATATACTCACATATGCACATATCTATTAATTACTTGATTAGACTGGTTCTAGAGAAAAACAGGGAGTGGTTTAACGACTGTGATGTACAAATGAAGCCAAAACATGTTAAATCCTGTTCAGACATCCTCGTTAGCATGATAATAACTTGATGGTTTCTTTTACTTTACTCATAAAAAAATATCTTTAGACATACAGTACATTTAATCCATATATGTATAAAAAACATTTCTGAGAAACCTGACGTGATAGCCAATTTTTGAAAATATTTTCAGAATTACAATGAAAAAGTCCATAATGTATACGTATCAGAGTGTAAGAAAAAAAACCCTCACCCTTCACCAGTGTCATCTATGAGAGAAAGCGTTTTTGAGTATCCTTTGTAACACACATGCATACATTGATAAATCTTAAAAAATTGACAAAATGTTTGTTGCATCGTTTATAGGATGTAAAACGTAACCGGAAAACACAAATGGACAAGATCGGGATAGTTAATGCCGATTAACATTAAGAATGCTGGATTATTGATCATCTGAAAGAAAATTATAGGAAAGATTTCGATGAAAAAATTATCCAATCTCTGATGGTTGTGGCAATTAACACTGTATTCAAACCGATGCAACAAGTTGATTTCTACTAAATAATTCTTCTGCCTCTTCACATCGATACTGCTGGACATTATCGACATTGCACAATCTCTCAGAAAATCAAGTTTTCCAATATATCACATTTGCGGAGTAACAAACTTTTTCTTAAATTACTTTAGGAAATATTTTCTATTAAGGGAATTATTGTGCATTGACTTGATTTTTAGTAGTCCTCATAATTTGCCTTCATACCAACATACAATACTGAACACTCCATCTTCTTCTGATGATGTGTTAGGCTCTGCAGAGTTAAACACTCTTTATAGCGTTTTGGATGAGATACTTACTGTTCCATTTTTCCAAAAGCAAAATTGTTGATTGCTCCAGTATTGTCGAAATAAATACTTTTACCAGCAGTGACTACATCTTTAAGTTTTTACGAGAAAACGTCTCTTCAATCAATTTTTAATTGACTTTCGAATTTAAAGCAACAGTTCTTCTGCATTTACTGGAAAAATGCTTGTTTTAAATAATGCTGGGAATTGGTTATTGGGCAGCACAGTTTGATAACTTTTCGTGGAGTGTGGTACGGCCCGATTTCTTGGGAAACTGATTATTCAACTTCTACTTTATTATTCAATAATTTAAAACTACAGTAAAATAAATTTAGAAAAAGAGCGATGTTTCCTATACCTGGATGTAAACGTCTTCGAGTTATTTCAAATTTACAATGTACAAGACGTGTTAAATTAACCATAACCGCGATGATATGGAAACAATTGCAGTAAAAGTGGCAATCATTCTCTTGCGTAAAAGGAAATGCCAGTGGTGCGTCTGGTTTATACAAATGAAACTATTTAAATTCATTTATTTTATTTGCAGAATGTAATAGCGTGAATTTCAATGAAGCAGAAACTTAAGCCGTATTCGTTGTGCTTGACAAAATATTCGAAGGAAGAGGATTACGCTAAGAAAGTAAAGTTCTACCAATGAAACGAGGTACATACGAGTAAGACCAAATTTACTAAGAATGATATTTTCAATCGCCACAATTCACTCAACAATAATCCGGACATATTTATAAAAAGAAACTATTAAGAAAATGTATACTTAAATGTTTAGACTGAAATAGAAATGTATAGAATTGTAACACTACATTTTACTAAATATAATTTATATAGTAAAATATATTGTTTTTCTGTTGCTATGGGTGACAAAGCTCCTGTTATGCTAATTGATTGTTCTTCAGTATCCATCGAAATATTCGATTACCAAATGTCCTTCGATCATTTTGTCGTTAGTTAATGGGTTTGTTACCCACACATACTGCGCTGTAAAAATGTGTTGTTGCATTTTTGCAAAGTTGCCTATTCAATTTATATCCACAAATTAATAATCGGCAATTCCATTAAAAAATTCTACTGTTAGATATCCCATGCAAAAAATCATCACATGATTAATTTAAAATATTACGAACGCAAAATATTATCTTAGCAAATTAACTAGAACATGAATTGTTAATTATTTTGCCTCAATGTATGTATGTATGATGATGGTATTTAATGTAGTCATTGTATCTTCCTGTAACGCTTTAAATTTTTTATAGCTTTCCATTTTACTTATTACGTGAACCCTAGAACATAATTTCAAATAAGTCATGTGTAACAAAACCCTCGTAATAAAATTACGAGAAAAATAAAACCCCTTTATCTGGTCCGACACTCCTGCTGTTTTAATTCCGCAGGGAAGGATTAATGCGGTAGGATTTGCAAAAATGCCATATTTTGCCGTTATCAAGGTCATTATCGGAATTAAAGCCTCCAGCTTATTGCATTATCCGATTCAAATTAGCGGATTTTTAACTTTATCAACCGTACGATATTGTACGGCGTTCACATACAATTCCTACTTATATACTTTAGGTACAGTTTTCATTGTTGTGGTTTTGTTTTGTATTTGAGAGAGGAAACAATATGCATAACTAATACATAGAACTTTGAATATGCGTAGCCATGTTGGCAAGAATTAAAAAATTTGGTTCCTCCTATATCAAGATATTGTTTATAGTTTTTAACATTTCTTCGAAATCTGATTAGTATATATAGCTGTCAGAGTTTATTATTTGTTGCCTATTTTGAAATCATATAGTAATTAGCATTTTCTCTTTTCTGAAGCTGAAGCTTTGCAAACTGACAGTAAGATTTTCTTAGAAAATTGGTGAGAAAAAATGCCAACCACAAATTTTGTTTTAGATACAATTAATAGTGTAATATGACTTACGACAAGGTAACACTGTAATTAATCCACGGAACATTTGACACGCACTAAAATTACATAAGAAGAGCTGTAGAATTGTGTACACATAAAAAGATGTTCGGAAGATAGACAATGAATCATTGGTTTCAATTGCTTTTACTGGCAAAAAGGTTTGACCGTTTGACATGTTGAATAAGAATTTATTGTCATGAAGTCACTGTTTAAGAATAAGTTCAGGATTTGTCATCAGTAACGATGTTTTAGACTAAATATGAATGATTTTTTATGCCATACGAAGTGATGTTGCTCGTGAGATTTTGTCCAATTATATAGTAGAGACCGACTACTATAAAACTTGCTTGCGTTCAAATGTGACTGCAAAATCGTTCGTATTATTACTTCAAGCATATATGTATATCTATGACTAAAGAATTGTGCCCTACTAGACATATTTCTCGTAAAGGAGTCCACATTATTATCCTGGCAACTTTTTTCTATGCAGACATCATAAAGATTCGTGTGTATAATACATAATAATAAATCGGTAACAGCAACAGAAATAAAATATTCATGACATATGTTTATGACAACGGTTTCTTTACAAATATGAACAAGAGAAATGAAGTCTGTATTTTCCAGACTCAAAGCAATTGTGGTTTTCCAAAACTTTAGTCAAAATAAACAAGATATAAATATATCGACTACAATGACGTGAAGATACTACCCAGAAGCAATCACTACTACCCACGGATAGTGAGAGAATCCCTGGAAATAATGAAGAACCCGAACAACTTCAACCGAGAAGACGGATGTAGATTTAGGTATGGAAGTTGGCGCTGGAGAGCCCGGAACAGCAAAGACCATCGAAGACGCATCCGTGACCATCTAATACGAATCGAGAAGAATGAACACGGTTCGGCAGATTGAAAGGGATACGCATCACTGGAGCGGAGCAGGGACTAGGTATATAACGAGGAGAAGAAGGCATCAAAATCAGTCTGAGCTGACAGTATGATCAGCGAAACGTCAAGTTTGTTACAACGACCACGGTAACACCCTAAAGATACATCTTTATGGAACAGTGGCCGTGAAAACCTACATTCGATTATTAAAATAAACAAGCTAAAACAAATTAAATGCCAAGTTCAAAGCACCTACTTCACTCACACTATCAGCACCTTAAAGTATGAAATAGATCTAGTAAGAGACAAATTATTTAACAGATTGATTTGATTTGATAAAAATAAAACAATTCTTTTTCGGTAGTAGATTTTCAACCATTATTTGTTTATTTACAACTATGTTTGTCATTGTTTGTCAACAATGATACAAGATAAAGGAAAGCTTGTAAGTAAGCTTGTGTATTGTCAAGAAATAGGAAGATCGCTGCTAGATTTTACTTACTTAGATTCAAGTTTTATAAATTCCAATTGTAATTTTCTCAACAATTTTCTATATTATAAGGTGGTAACATTGTTATACAGTCGGTTCAATAATGATAACATCTTCCAAAATAAAGAAAAAGGTGGTTGCCTAGATTTTTCTGTTTCAGCATCTAGCTACGCTTTCTACCCAGTCGAATATTATCCCAAAAATAGCTTTGCTCGTTTAAAAACTAACAATTTGCAAATGACTAGTTTTTTATATTTATTTATTTTGATTTAAATGACACTCCTATATTATTTATTTAGGATCTGTATTCATCACACTTCTATTTTCCAGTACTCAAAAATTATTAGTCATGGACTATTATTACTAACTTATAATTTTATAATATCAAATACATTTACAACGATCATTTCTCATTTTCGACAGGATTTAACATGTTTTTAATTTTGTAACAAAAAGAGCGGAAGCACTTATTCCTTTATCATACATGCCATAATTCGTTACCATTCAATTACAACAGTTTATTGCAGTGTTGGTATTATTTGTAAAACTGGTTCAATTAACTTGCTATTTAGGTTTGTTGCCGAAAATAAACAATTTTATTTGAATTGGCATAGCTCACGACAGGGTTATTGCATACAACCACCGACGAGGATTGTATAATAGTCTTTACTCACAGCAATTTATTTATTTCGTCAATTTAGCAATTAGAGCAGCATTGCATTGACAATTATGTTCATGTACTAAGAAAAAACAATCGAAAAAGACCTAGCAAATAGTTAAATTTAATGAAATTGATGCTGAATTAAATTACCCATTATAAATGATCAATCCTATAAATATCAATTCATCAATGAATCGTTTTATAATTATTTTGCTTTTCTTAAATTTAATATTTTCAAAATCCAAATTATGCCACATAGTAAGTAGTACTTTTGATAAAGTAGATATACAGATGAAATAAAGCCTTTTAATGACGATTTTAGCTTATGCATCACCAGCTTATCAACAACGGTAACTCTACTGTCACATTTAAGACTGCCTTAACCTTCTCAAGTACATTTATCCCTTTTTTTCTTGTACAATTACACGTTTCCATTCCCTAATTTCTTTAGTAATAGTACCATCTTTTATATTTAAGATTATTAATTTTAGTATCACTGTTTCAATTAGCTTCTGTAAATATTTCAAATAATGTGTTAGCTAATCTAATTCTAATGTTTTCTGCTTTACGCTTATCGCTGATACAATAATCTTACTTCGTATTTTAGACTTGACGACCATTTCGTTTAATATGGTACTTATTCCTTCCTTGTTAATTTGTCAATGAATGTTTATAATAGTTGTTGCTTTGATTTCAACCTATCAGACCACTTTGCTCAATTGCTTACTATTAATATATCAACTAAAGTACAGCAAAATATTTATTGTTACAAGCGTAAATATTGTGTAAATTCTTTAAACTGATTTGAAACCTATTTATCTGCAGAAACATGGTTACCAGTGTTTGAAATAAACTGTCCTGACAAAGCTCCATCTTTTGTTCAAATTATGCGTACTACGTGGACATGTTTTCCCTTAGTAAAATGTAAAAAAATGTCGTCCCAACACGACTGGATAACTCCCGTAATAGTACAATTGAAAAACAATTTAATGTTTTTACGAAATATCAGTATGAGATATCCTAATTTTAGACCTGATTTTTTAAGATATGAGAAATACTACAAACTATTAGTCTTAAGTATCAATAAGAAAAACAATAATGATAATTATATCATGTCCAGTACAAATATGTCAAACGCTATTTCGAATGATATTAAACGTAACTCTCCTACTCCTGGAGATGATAAAAAGTTACCTGTGATTTACAATTTACCTGACCTACATATGTAATGCTTTTAACGAGAAATTTACTCCATCCTTCACGTCGGAAAAAAAATTCCGCCAAAGTGGGAGATGCCATGCGTACTTCCAATTGTTTCTTTTCAGCTCCTGTGACTGAACATGATGTGTTTAGAGCAATAAATAAGTTATCTAATTCAACAAGCGTTGGAAATGATCTTATACCATCTTTTATAGTCAAAAAGTTTGCATCTTTAATTGTATCACCTCTAACATACTTAACAAATTTTTCTTAATCAAGGAATATTTCCCACAATTTTGAACATAGCCCAATATTACACCTATACATATAAGGGTCCTGCAATAGTGCCTCAGGCTTCCATAGCTCTTTCACGAATTAAATTAAGAATTTCATTCATTGCCGACTGCATTATAGGGTGTATCTTAAGAAAATATTTTCAATAATGGTGAACTTGCGGTTGTATCGGAAGTAAATACCAACTTTGTTATTTTAAATGTTAGTTTGACAAAACAGATTGCTTCTCGATGTCGCCTTTCAGGAAACCGAGTCGCATAAATTCTACTAGCAAGAAAACAGTTTTTCTCACTCTCACCCAACACCAAAATCATGTCAATGAGTTCTTCTCTTGAATACTTCATTTCTTTTTAATAAAATATTACCTGTTTAAATACACACACTTATTTCAGAAAGGAAATGTCAAAATGTGTATCAATAAACAACATGCTTGTTTTTCCATGGCCGCCTTTGTTTCTTCGTAATACACATCTGTCGTGAAAATCCGAAAAAACCGGAAATATCTCGAAAACCGTTAGAGATAGACATGATAATACCAGTATAAAATTAAAATAAAATTAAATTTTACATCTATTTGTGTAAAAATTAGTATACCCTCCTATTTAAAAAAATCAAGATCTCCATGATTTTAGAGTTCGAAAATTACAGATCCCCATTTAATAATTATGTAATTTAAACGCAACAATTTTCTAATAAAGCGAAAACTGAAAACCTCATCTGTCTAACTTTCACAGTTTCGGAGATATTTCCAAATTCCAAGACGCTCCTACAGTTATTTTCTTCGAAAAACGTCATGTAATTCAAAAACGATTCGACTTATACCTAATGTATGTACATATAACAAAGTGCCATTTAAATTTAACTAGGAATCCAAAAGTGCAATAATATATAGGGTGTTCCATTTAAAATAACAGAGTTGGTATTTACTTCCCGTACAACCAAAAGTTCACCATTACTGAAAATATTTTCTTAAGATTCACCCTGAAGGAGCTATGGAAGCCTGACGCACTATGGCAGGACTCTGTATAAGAAAGAAAACTCTAACTGTTTGGATAATTATCGCGCTATCAGTATATTGTCGGTATTTTCGAAGGTATACCAATCGCTTATGAACGAATACAGCATTATTTAAGTTTATTAATCAAGTTTTTTCTAATGTTGATTCTAACAATTCTTGTCTAGGAATGTTTGTCGATTTGTCAAAAGCTTTTGACAACGTGAATTACAAGTTGTGGCTCCATAAGTTGACAAATTATGGAATTCGAGGGACTGCCTTATGCCGGTTTGAAAGTTATCTGGCAAATCGTAACCAGGAGGTCGTGATAAATGAATACTCATCTGACGTACTACCTGTCTTCAAAGGAATACCACAAGGATCCGTTTTAGGCCCAATTCTGTTCACCGACAGTTATGTGAATGGCTATTTAATAACAATCTGGTTCTTAATAATGATAAAATCAAGTGTATTTTATGCTGTAATAATCAAAAGTAAAATATTAAACATTTTAATCTAAACACTAATCTAATAGAATGAGAATTGAATCCTCGAAATTACTAGGTGTTTCCATCGATGAAGGTATCAAATGGCATTCTCATGTGGGTAGTTTGTGCAAGGAATTATCTAAGGTATGTTATGCTCTCGATAACTTAAAACGATCATGTAGCACACATGTTCTTAAAACATATTATTTTTCAAATTTTTACTTTAGGATGACCTATGGTATAATACATTGGGGCTCTGGTTTTGGCACAGATCGTATTCTGTTGCTGCAAAAACGAGCTATACGGTCGATTGATTTTTCTCGTGAATACAACATCAGACAAGTAAATTATCTATTATCTCCGATACACAAAACTGCTTTATTCCAAAGAAATTTAACATTTTTAAGATATAAGTTATTAGTAAGTTACCGAATGATATAAAGTTGTGGAGTAACCTAAGAAATTTCAAACACAATTGTAAAAAGCATCTTCTTACACTAATAACTACTAACCTATTACAGTATTAACGACTACCTGTTATTGTAAAATATTGTAATTTTATTTGACGTTGTTGTGTATGGTTGCTCATAGTCCAAAATAAGGAGTATTATTTTTATCTTTCTTGAACAACCAACTTCTCAACTATAATGCAATTTAACTTAAAAAATATATTGATAAAGGAATCGTTATATACTAGAATTATTTTTGACACTTACTAAATGTTAATTTGTTCCAAAGAAGTAGTTCAGTAGGTGCTGAACATTTAACGTGCTTTGTAGTATTTTGTCTGCTTTTCACTCGGTTATAAATGTATAATGTTATAAATCTAAGCTACGAAATATTTCGTTTATTTGTAAGGAACAACAGATTTTTATATTGCTATATCGCATTTCTTTGGTTGCAACATATTGAAAAATATAACGTATAACAAGAGACTCGGCCGACTTATCACATGCGATCACGACCGATGTTAACCTTTTAATAATATTTAGTAAATGAACACTATCTGTTGCACACCATTGTCGATCTTGACTTAATAAGTTCTATAGAAGAAAACCATGACGGTAAAGCAAATATATCATATTCTACAGATTTTTATCCTCGTTTACACAGTTGTTCGTTGCCGAAGTAAGTAATTCCGGAAAAATACGTAATGTTGTTAACGAAATTCATGCTGAAAGTTATTATATATTTATTTCGGTAGCATTTCCAACGAACTGTATGACACCAAATAATATTCGTGGCGTCTGTGTCGAGATACCACGTTGTAAAAAGTTGTTTGATCAAGTGCTAAACGATAATACAAATGTCTTTCCATTCATTAGAGCGTCACGATGCAACTTCTATAGTTATACTAGTCTGCCGAAAGTATGCTGTGGACCCGATATTAATTTTACTAACACAAGTGACAGTGATGGTGAGTAGTACTTTAATGAAATAATAATCATTAAGACAGATTCAACAAATGTCTTCATTATGTATTTGTGTTTTCGGTCCTACTGGTTTGCGACACATTTCTTAGAACCACTATAAACAATTTGGTATTCAAAATAGTGATTAAAGAAATAATAAATAATTATAGATGACAAAATCAGTGATAAAACAAGCTAAAAATGGTGATATAAAATATTCAAGCTTTTATATATTTTGTATAACTTTTTCGGTGGTCGTTTTCACATCAAAAGATTTCCCTCTTGAAATAAAAGTTACAGACATACATACGCAAAATCAAATAATTAACGTTCTGCGTTGGTACGATGATAATGCATAGCATTGTTTCATATACTAACAAAGTGGATTTTATAATCTTTCAGACCATAGTTAAAGACGGTATTCACTCTATACAGTCCACATAGCGGTATTGGAAAATGTTCCAATTCTCAATTCTGAAAATACCTACATTAAAAATGTAATAACGTCTTTCCGACGACCATCACATGCTACTTGAGAGCTTTAATGTTGACTTTTTAGCTATATTATTATTTTTATTATTTCAGGATAGAAAAAAAACGCAAATTTTAAGCATTTATGGTTTTGAATTAATTGTTTATAACTTTTGTGCGACGTTTTGGACAACTCCGGCCTTTTTGTAGCTAGAATTTCGTACAAGTTGCAGCATTAATACTGAGATACATCACGATATAATAGTTAATCAATAATGAAATAAAAAGAGGAAAAAAGAACACAATAATGTGTACAAGCAGGCGAGTAATATCTATCAGATAATACACATATATAATACACATCAGAATTTGATAGGAGATTTGGCACAGTAATTCTAATTTTCGATTTTATCTGATATGATACTATTACCAAACACATACTCGTATTATTATTATTCTATTGTAATAACCATCTAATAGTTTTCAAGAAGAAATAATACATATCCTTTTTAGCTTCTGATGAAAATGTGTCTGCAGAAACGGAACTAGGTGAAATGATCATCTCAACAGTACCACCATCAGCCACTGAGCATTCAGTTATGCCAAGAATATGCGGTAAACAGAAACTTATTGTCGAAAATAGAATATTTGGAGGTAAGGAAGCTAGTGTAGGAGAATTTCCTTGGCTAGCAAGGCTAGTTCATTTTGATGAATACAATAGGACTAATCTCGGATGCTCTGGATTTTTAATACATAGAAAATTCATTCTAACAGCTGCACACTGCCTAGTTGGGAACGTAATAAGGTATCTCGGACCAGTGTAAGTATTGCTGTACTACTTAGATTTAATTATTGCAGTTAGTAGATAAAATTTGATTCAAACAAATTTAGAGATAAGTTACTTAAATTGAGTGTTCAATTTTTGCTAAACGGATAAAACGATAGTAGATATAGGATTTCTAAAAAGCATCTACATTTCGCAAAAATGACAATGTTATGCTGATGATACCTTCGTTATAATAAATTCAATGTTAATCCTGTCTGTAGTTAAATACATATTTATTCCATTTAATCTAGATTATCATTGTGTTAATAGTTATGATTTTTATTTTAGGCAAAGCGTTACTTTGGGCATACATAACGATACGTTGTCTAGAATATGTACTGCAGAATTCTGTATTGACCCATCCCGTAATGTATTAGTGTTACCTGCAATCGTTCATCCAAATTATGATTCTTATACCAAACACAACGACATTGCAGTAATTCCATTAAAGGAGAAGGTTCAGTTTACAGGTAAATTACATAATTAATTACTATACTAACTAAAACAATTACGTTACAGATTATATAAAAGCTATTTGTTTGTCCCGAACAACTACGAATGCTTCACAATTCACGGTATCAGGCTGGGGAAGAACAGAATCTGGTAAGTAAAAGCATTTGCTTAGATGATGTCATTATAGCACTGAAATCTATCCCAGAGAGCTACTATATCCGTAGTTTTGTTTCTGAAACGGTGAATTCATTGGCGCATTTGGTTTGTTGCGTGAAAGCATAAACACAACAGAGATAGTAGTAATGTTCTTGTTCAACAGCTTTCAATTAGACATAGACCTACGTAAGATTTTAACTCAAGATTAGACTCCCCTGAAACTTAGAAATTAATTCAACAAAATTCGGTCCAGAAGCTGTAATTTTTTTCAACTACATTATATAAAGCAATTCGATAAATCTAAACACTTATACAAACGGCAGTAAAAAGCAAAACAACTGGTAAACACAAAAGTGATTGGCATACAAGAAAGGAGCCTCTTCATTTCCAATATTATTCTAACATCTAAAAGAAATAAATCTTTTGATTATTTCATTCTTGTATTTTATAGGTTTCAACAGCAAAGTTAAACTAAAGGTCGATATTCCTAAAGCAAATCGTACCTTATGCGAACAACAATACAGAACTTTAGGAATATTAATATCCGATAAGCAAGTATGCGCTGGGGGCGAGCGTGGAAACGATGCCTGCACTGGAGATTCCGGTGGACCACTAATGGCTATGAACGATCTTGGTACTGCTTGGTATGCTGAAGGCATAGTCAGTATTGGTCCCAGCAATTGCGGGACAGAAGGCTGGCCTGGCGTTTACACTTATATACCGAAGTATTACGATTGGATCATTGAACAAATAAAAAACAATATAAAAACGTACAATGTTGGTAGATGAAAACTTTATTCTTAGGTTTTTATTAAAAAAAATGTGTGGAACCGATGCATCCTCATAACTTAATCATACGTATTAGATTCTATTTTTTTACTTTCGTATGTGTATATAATGTATATTTTACATTAATTATATAGAAATAAAAACGATATTTTTAATGGGTGTGTTTTTATATAGCGTTTACATATCTGAAATATTTACAGAGACAGTGTACTTAACCCGTTGTGTACCCAAAGAAAGTTGAATTTTATTGCTAACTTGATTAATTCAATTGTCATATTGGTTTGCGCGGACATATCTTAACATATAAAGTCTAGACTAATACGCGAGTTTAATCGCAAAGGAATGAAAAATGGAGGAAGTGATTTCGCCGATTTGTTCTCACAAACCACAAACAAAATACATGAAACGGAAATTAAAATAATATAGAGCTACATACACATTTTGAATCACGAAACGTAGACCAATGAAAATCCTTTCTAATAAGACCAAATTTGCTAAATTTCGTTCACGGGAAACAGAATAATTTAAATTTATAGAAGAAATTTTTACCATTCACATGTTTCTGAAGATATCTTCGGATTGGTAAAAGACAGCGATACCCGGTTTTCGCTGATTTGTTTATAATTTAGACTACTTTTTAAATTTGTTGTCCAAAATATATGTCTCCATTTAATAGTTTCGACAAAATGAAATTCCCGAAAAAAATTAAACAGCGCCCTCTAGCATGCACGTCACTTATTAGATTGGTTCCAATCTGTAAGCATTAGATTGGACGAGTAAAGCTGTTTTCAATGAGACTAACTTTGCAAAATTCTGTTCAACAAAACCGGAGTTATAAGCGTTCCTCCAATACAAAGTTTCCCCTCCGCCCTTCCCTTTATTTGAGAAAATACAAGAAAGTTGACCGATGTAAAATATGCGAAATTTTTTTTTATGATAGACCTTAAGTTGGTAAATTTTGCGTAAAATAAGAAATTTTTTGTGATCAGTTACGCCCTCTAGCGGTTATCCTACACTTTTCTAAATAATTTCCAGATGTTTCTCAGGGTCACTTTAGTCAGTAATACTTTTTTCCCAAAGCTGTACTGTGAGCCGTTCCTGAGATATGGCCGAGCGACATTCTTAGTTGGCCAACCGGTACAAACCCATTTATGGTCGATAGTAGGTAAGCACAGCGTAGCAAAAACAAGATAAGAAAGATGTGCCTATTACTTCCAAACTTTTTACCGAATGCAGATAAAAGTAGAGCAATTTCAACGTAACTATGAGAAACTACAAGATAAATTAAGTTTAGTAGATTAGTAAAGGGTACGGTATTATAATATATATAGGGTTTTTCACATAACCCGTTCGTTAGAAGTTTTCTATGTTCACATCATAGGTTAGCTTTGAAAATGTGGGATAAGTAATCGTGTTACTTGGTCTGTCAAAATAAAATATTTTCACTCATGAAACACTTTTGGTTATACCGGAAGTCACAGCCAACTTTGATATCTTAAATGGAATATTATATATTTTATTGCTTAGTTTGTATTAAGGTTTTTTATGTCAAAAATTAGCCGTTTTTTAATTATTTTGATTTTTGTGGATTTTTTTGATTTTTAATGCACTTTTTAAAACCATATATCTACGGTGTAATTGAACCGAACTGCGTCATATTTCTGCTGGAGACAGCCAAAGGTAGAGGATTCTGAGTAACCCATAAACAATTAATTATACTCTTACAGTAATCTTAAATTTTGCATCATTTGCAACATTCACAGTAATATTCACAAATGTTCAAAATGGTGTCCATTCAAACAAAACGTAATTCTTCTTCTTAACTCTGTCGTATTTAGTTGCTTTTCTTACTTGATCAGCGTTCAAATTTCGAAAACTAGGTCTTACTCTGTTTACAAGCTGTTCTCTGTTTTGTACGGGAGACGCATAAGCCTCATTTTTTTTATATGACCCCATAAATAAAAATTAAGATCGGTGGATCTAGCTGGCAAGCACCAAGGTCCATTGCGGCCGATTCACCTGCCCTTGAAGGGATTGGTAACTTCCCGACATACCGCACGTGAAGAGTGAGCAGGTGCCCCATCCATTATCCATTTGAAACCAACATTTCTGTAGCAGATTGCGTGGTAGGTTAATCCGAAAAGGCAGTACGACTTCCCTAAATAATTGCAAATACCTGACGCTTATTCAATTCTCGTTATAAATTTCGTATTCGACGCGGTTGTGCATAAACCTTGCGAAAATAGCTAAAGCTAAAAGTGTCTTAGAAATTTGCTTCTCCAATGACATGTGGATTTTGTTTTACCCAATGATGACAATTTCTTCTCTTAATAATTCCTTCACGGTTAAATTTCGATTCGTCTGTCTTATAATTTTAGATAAAAAAATTGGGAACTTCTTGTGTTTTAGTTATAATGAAATCGCAAAACTGATTTCTTCTATCTTGATCTCCAGGACGAAAGGCCTGAACAGATTGAAAAGAATAAGGATACATTTTGGTCTTCTTTAAAATCCTATGTATTGATGTAGATGAAATTCCAAAATCTGCAGATGCCGCTGGTATAGAACTGTTCGGCTGCGCTGGAAAATATCCCAAAACAACTATTTCATTATCTTCGTATCCCGTAATCGGTTTTGGAACCCTTTTCTTGACTTGAATACCAAACCGAATGAAGATTGACTCTACTCGTTTGAATTTAGTTTTATTCATTGTTGGTAAATGTGGATATCGGTCATTAAATAGTCGTAAAGTTCTAATCAAAAATTCAATAATTTGAAGAGACTCACCACGAATGTAGAATAAATTTAAAATATCTCTATTAGAGTAAATATTTAATTTGTTTTGCATATTTGTAATCAACTTAAAAACCAGTAGACACGAAATAAAATTTGTCAATTTTGACAGATCGGATTTACTTTCCACTTTAAAACTATGATAGATGAGTATAGTATACCTGTACGATGTAAAATGTTTCTCTACTTACAATGGTGTATTCATCTACAGGCTGTTCCATTTAAAAATCACGACTTTTCTTTAATTGAAGATTACTTAAATAATCATTAAATTTCGAACAGCCTGTAAGAGTATAATTAATTGTTTATTGGTTATTCAGAATCTTCTACCTTTGGCTGTCTCCAGCAGAAATATGACGTGCATTAAAAGTGCATTAAAAAAAATCCACAAAAATCAAAATAATTCAAGAAGGGCTAATTTTTGACATAAAAAACCTTAATACAAACTATTATCTCACTTTATAAGGAATCTAAAAAAGCAATAGAATATATAATATTCCCTTTAAAATATCAAAGTTGGCTATGACTTCCGGTATAACCAAAAGTGTTTCATGAGTGAAAATATTGAAGTGAAAAGCCCTGTATATTAAATGCCTCGAGGTGTGTACTTATCAGAAGATATGCAAAAGAAAATAATATGCGATGAAGGTAATGTGGGCCTGTACAATATCTTCTAAAACGCGGATATCCTAGAAAAACAACAAGACATGCCGATTTACGCATCAAATGAATTGCATTGTGTCATCCACAAAAGTCTGCAAACCAAATTTTAGCGGAGTTACCTGATGTTAATATCAGTTATAAAACTGTACAAAGGCGACTTCGCGAACAGGAATTATTTAGTAGAAGAGCCCCGAAGAAACCGTTAATAACAAAGAAGAACAGAAAGGCCTGATTGAAATTCGCGAGAGATAATGTGAATTGGTTAATAAAGAAATGAAAAACAGTTATGTAGTCAAAAGAAAGCAAGTTTTAATTATTTGGATCCGATGGTATGGCGTGAGTACATTGTCCTCTGGAAAAAAGGTATGATTTTAAATTGACCAAACCAACTGTTAAACATGGAGGCTTTGAAGTCCCACATGTTACCATTTGCTGAAGAAAACATGTCGTTATTGTGGAGATTCCACCATGGACCGTGAAAAAGGTCGGGTTCTAGAGTGCCCAGCTCAAAGTCCGGACTTAAATCCGATTGAGAATCTGTGGGAAGAACTCAATCGGCAAATCCGACGGGGTACATAATAAACAAGATTATTTATTTCCAAAAATAGCTCCGCGTTTGACGTAGTACTGTAAGCATACTTTTGTGATGTAAAATATGATTGTATTGTTTTAGATCAATTCATTTCTCTACTTATGTAAAACAGTGTATATAGAACGTTCCGTAAGCAAATGATGAATTACAGTTTTATTTTATTTAAAAGAACGCTCTGCATTTTGTTGATTTTTTAGATTGCTTTGGTTGCTACTTCTTTAAACGTTTCGTCACGTTCAGTTTCTTAACAAATACCAGCAATTATCTGAAAATGAATTTTTATTAGTCGTATTAATTTTGTGTCACTAGATTTCATATCAACTGGATTATTATACTGGGTGATAAATTTTCCCGTAATAACGAATATCTTTCCTTTTTAATTGATCAGCCTGTACGTGATAATTTGTAAACACTTTTATCTGATATAAAACTTTTTATTAAATGTCGATTTATTCCAGAGAAGATGTTCATTTTACGAAAACAATTATTGTGTTCTGAATAAATCGATATCGTTTTATAGACTTATATGTAGACTATCACGGAAAGAAAGTCTACATCTAAATGCCCAGGATTTCCTTATGGTTGACTACAAGTCATCAGCAGTCCTTTTATGTTCTCTTTATCAGTACTTGTCAACTACGATGTTTTTACATATAGATGTGACAATTGTATGTACAATTACAGTGACTTTTTGATTCATTAAATATAATAAAAAGATGATGATGATGATTATAGTAATGACATATGTATAAATTATCCTATAAAAAAGACCGTTTCCGCTGAATAATAAATTATTGTTATTGAAATTGCGTCCCCCCGGAAAGAGAAAACACCTGTCTTATATTCAATACAGAATTGTCTTGATATTAATAAAAACATACCCGCATATCTTGTTTGATAAACACTTTTACCAGATCTTTATGACCTTATGCTTAAGAAATATAAATTAACGCAGTATTGATAACCATTGAGGTGAAGCAATAGAGCAAACACTGGCTTTATACCAGATTTGAATAAAATGTTATACCATACTTAACCGGAAGCACAACTATAATTTGCTCTACATCCTGATTGGAACGTAGGTAAAATATTATAACCAGACATATAACATATCTCTGGATTCATTATGCAAGCAACTTCGCAAATACTTTAGAAAGCACATATAATATATCCATTGGCTTCAAATATGCGAATATTTCAGGGTTTCATTTCTTAAGTAAGGGCAAAATCCTCGATTTTTTCCAATTACTAAAAAAAGTCTTACAAGAGATGTACGAATTCAAGATGTGGGTAAAGTGTGTGAACGGCATAATTTACTTTGCTCAATACTAATACCTTCATAGCAAGTTGAGTTTGAGCTTATTCCCTTAATGATATCAAATCGTCCTGAGTAACGAGGGCAAAATGAAAGCAATACTGAGTAGAGTCCGTACGCAGATATAGGAGAAAAAAGAAACATTTGGATCAGGATTCGACACAGCAAACCGTGTGGTGGCAAAATAACTGGTAATCATTTCTATAATTAGTAGTAATGATTAAATCATGCAGATAATAGTGTCTACAATTAGAATCGTGAGGATAAAATAAAGAAGCTATTAGAAAAATATTAAAAAAAATAATATTTTGACCAACAATTTAAAATAGCATTGTGCGCGTTTGTTACGTATTCATGCTACCATATTTATTAAAACATATTTTTCTGGTTTTAGTGTATCGTTGAAAAATATATGTATGTATGCTAAGAGTCTCAGTCAGCTTATTGCATGCTAGTTACCACGACAGAAGTTGACCTTCTAGTAATATAGAAGTAAATCATGATGCTAAAGCAAGAGTATTACTCATACATTCTATATGTGTTCATCCTTCTTTACACGGTTGTTCTTTGCCAAATTTCAAGTAAGTAATACCTATGTCACATTGTCAATTAAATTAATGTTTTTAATATATATGAATTTAGCTTTAGACTTTTCAGATTGTAGGACACCAAATAATATTAATGGTATCTGTATCGAGATTGAAAATTGTAAGCGGCTGTTTGATGAAGTGGTAAGAGATAATAAAGATGCCTTTCCGTTCATTAGAGCGTCACGCTGCGGACCATATACTGCTACCATACCGAACGTGTGCTGTGGACCCGATATTAGTTTTACTAACAGAAGCGGCAGCCATGGTTTGTATTTTTTAATATTTATTATTAAGGGCATGTTAATAATAAATTCTTTTAATGCAAAACGTTGAATATCTGAGCAATATGCAGATACGTGCAACTTTAGCTAAATTTCACCATCTAAAACAGGTTTAATTCCGTACGAGCTACTTAAAAATATAGAAACTCGCCTACTAAAAAAAGTTTTCACAATGTGAAAACGGATTTCGCTATCATGTTCTTATTATCTGCGGTAAACCAAATATACAAGCTTATTTTTTTATCGTAAACTAAAAAATATCTCCTTAATAAATCACTTTACGAAAAAATTGTCCATAATTAAAATTTAATTATTTTAAGGAGAAAAGTACCAATGCTAAAACTACTCCCCTCTTCCCCTCCGTATAGGCGTAAACTTAAGGGGAGTAAATCTTAAACGGAAATCGCTATATTGCACAGATTAGGATTTTATATCTAAAACAAGTATTTTTCTCAGTTTATAATAGATGGCGCTGTAATCGACGAAACTCAATTTGTTTCATTGTAAATAATAAAATGCAGTCTTAAAAAGAGTAACAACGTGGATGTAGTCGTTTTCCATTCCTTTTGCTTAATTTACAGTTCCTTCGCTTCATCATTTTTCAATTCAAGTGGCCAGAACATTATCCTTGGATTTCAGTGCACTATTATTCCGCATTCGAAACGTTTTGGTACACGCATTTCTGATTCATTCAATCATATTCTCACGCGTTGTTGATTCCTGCTTATAAACTTTGTGTTTGACAAAAATCTGGCGTAGTTAGATCTATTGGTCTAGCCAGCCAAGTTACTGGTCCAGAACTATCACCGCAGCTATCATTGAAATCACGCTTAAATTCTTAACACAGTATGTTGCAGTGTTGCTAGTTCATTTTCCAAAATGTTTCGGTACATTTGAGCATTTAAGTTGCCTTCAATAATTGCAATTATTGCTAGTTATTCCGCACCAACACACGTTGACAGTCTAAGAACGCTGATGTTTAACTCCACTCCACACTCCAGTTATGCATGTTGAGTAGATTCCGTGGCTTGTAAACGGCACCTTATAAGAGAACAATACGTGACGATAGAAATTGGAGTTTTATTGTAGTTTTTCATATGCCAACTGACAAAAAGTTACCCAATTTTGGAAATCAATGCGATGAAACTGTTTATATAAAGGCATACAATACAGGTGATATTTATGATGTTTTAGAATTTTCCAAACTCTGATCTGGAGCAATCCGAAATCACGGGCGTTCGTGTATATGAGGATGATGAGAGACTTCATAATGTGCTCCAGTGAATGTTCAGTTTCAGCTGTAAATTCACAAAATCGACATTTGAACTTGATCTCCTTTGCATATCTTTTCAAGGCTCTTAAGTAATCTATTTCTTTCTCCTACTTGACAAGTATTTGATAAATGTATTCCGAGAGAGAGCACTTGTTTATTGTTAAACTTCTTGTTTGAGATGGCTTCTGGGAAAGCCAAGGAATGTCTCGAATTCGACAAAATTCATGTTAATTTTCTGCTTTGCTCTTGAGCATTCCAGTATGCTGGAATCTACACCATCAATATATTATTGCTTGTGGCCAACTGAATAACATTAACTCGACATTCTCACACCAGTTCAGACTCATAGCTATATGAGGGCAAAGCTTTTAGAGTGGATTGTCTATTTGTACATATACATATCAGATGTTTGTTCTTTCAATGCTTCTATTAAGGTTTTCTCGGATCTAGAGGTCTATGGCTCGCATTTCTAACTGAACAAACCGATATGACTCCTAGACTTTTAAGAAATTTCTCTTCAAAGTTGCCTGTATTAAATCCGTTTCTATACCAGACAAATAATTTCAAAATTTTTATTTACCAGGATTCATTGCTTTACGGCGATCATACTTTACTACTGAGTCGGTAGTATGAGATATCCGACAAATAACGTGATAAGGTGATAACTTATGAAGGGAGTGTTGCAGTAGTGCAGGGTCCGGCATTGAAACTTTCTTTTTTCAATTAGACGTAGTGGCACGACTGGAACTAGTTTGTGGCGCGGTAGTGTTTTTGGCCGAGAACGTTGATGTGGGAATTTTTTGTCAAACATCATCAATTGCCAAATGTTTTGGGTGAGAGAGAAACACGCGTTTGCCAGTCGATCATCGCGGTGCAGTGTGCGTTCTGTTAACGGTACAATATTCCTCCTCCTTTCATCCGCGGGGGTCCATCCTATCGCGGGTAGAAGCGTTGAAGGCAGTTCGAAATATGTACCGCAAGAGACCAGAAGCAGCGCGGGCCGTTAAAACACATGCAAACTTTGAGGCAGTACGAGATTCAGTTTTGCGATCTCCTAGGTCTGCTTCAAAACATGCGGCTGCCCTGGAGTTGTCAGATCGTTGCACTAGTCGAATTCTTCATGATAACCTTATCCATATAAAATGTTACAACAACTTCGCGAACTGATTTAGTTTCATGACAAACAGCATGCGAGACGCTCCTTCAGAATTTGCCTCCTGACGCAATTGTGTGGTTCAGTGATGAGGCACATTTTCACATTTCAGAGTGTTTTAACAAACAAAATATGCGTTATTGGAGCGGTATCAATCATGAGAGGTCTCTTCATTCGGATCGGGTCAGAGTTTGGGCTGCAATATCAAGTGTAGGGATTATTGGGCCGCATTTTTTCGAGGAGCTATTGAAAATATTGCTCTTGGAGAAGTATGGTTTCAGTAAGATGCAGCGACTGTCCACACATCACGAAATTCAATACGTGTTTTGAGTGAGAATTTTCGCACGTTTGCCAGATTTAGTCCCATGTGATTTTTTTATGGGGCTACCTCAAATCGAAAGTCTATAACAACTGTCCTGCAACTCTGGAAGCATTAAAAACAATATTCGTCACAACAAAATAGCCAACATACCGGTTGCTATGCTAGACAGAGTCCATTTACACTTTAGAAATCGGCTATGACAATGCATCGACAGCAACGGTGGACACTTGCCAAATATTCTTTGTAAAACTGTTTAATATCAAACTTCCCATGTTAGTGCATAGTGTTAATAAAAGAGAACTTTAAAATGTACAATGTATTTTATTTTTTATCTTTGATCTTTTTGGCTTTGCTGTCAACTTACTAAACACATATTATATTATTGTTATTCCACTGCAATAACCACTTCTTGTATAGTAATTAATAACCATACAGGTGCACTTTAACGTTTTATTTTATCCAAATCTTCATCACATTCTTAACGAAATAGTATGCAATCGATTGCAAAAAGAAAAATAATACCAACTTTTTTTTAGATCTTATCGAAGCAACAACTGAGCATACAATTTTGCAAGAACATGCGGTACGCAGAAGATATTTCTTGATGATAAAATATACGGTGGCAAACAAGCTAGTATCGGAGAATTTCCTTGGTTAGCAAGGCTAGTGTATTTGAGTAGAGATAATAGAACTAATTTGGGATGCTCTGGATTCTTAATACATAATAAATTTGTTCTAACAGCTGCACATTGCGTAGTTGGAGAATACACAAAGCATTTGGGACCAGTGTAAGTATTGCTTTACTACTTGGATTTAATTATTATATGTAATACATAAATTTTTGGGTAGTAATTATTTACCAAACGAATAAATAATACATAACATAACATACCCTGCATTAGAACTGAACAGTTTCCGAGCTATGGCACCACAGTAATTACTTCGGTATTATACAGGATATTCTATTTAAACTGAAACACTAAATAAGACTTGAAAGAAGTATTCTACACCCGATTTTTATTCTTAGAGGGATACCTTTTGTCAGCAAAATCGCCACTGATAGCAGCACTTTCATTGACCTTGGAAAAGTTATGCTGATAGCGATTTATATTATAACAATTGAATCTTACTACTTTGTATTATTAAATACATATTCATCCTGTTTACTCTAAATTATCATTGTATTAATAGTGCTGATTCTTGTTTTAGGCAAGGCGTTATTCTTGGCGTATATAACGATACGACAAGTAGAATATGTGTTGAGCAATTCTGCACTAACCCACCGCGTAATGTTTCAGCGTTACCTGCAATTATTCATCCAAATTATGTATCTAATACCCATAACCACGACATTGCACTAATTCCACTTAAAGAGAAGGTAGCGTTTACAAGTAAATTACGTAATCAATTAATTAACTACTATGTTAACTAAAACCATTATGTTACAGGTTATATAAGAGCTATTTGTTTGCCTCAAACAACAACGAATGTAACGAATTTCACGGTATCAGGCTGGGGAAGAACAGAATCAGGCAAGTAAATAAACGTTTTTCCTCATGTTATGGTCCACGGCGAGTGAAATTTAGTAAGTATGGTGTCGCTGTAAAGAGCATTTAATTGCCTTTCATATGAGATATTACTTAACCCCAGTTCCCTATGATAAAGGAAGGGATACTCCCCTCACCCCCTCCCCGATGGTAGGAGATATCGTTAGGAGGTTGACTCTAACTCATTTCTCTGATCTCAAACATTATATTCAAAACGTTGAGACTGGGGTACATGAGGATCCCAAGCGCTTTTAGTACTTTATAAGAACTAAAAAAAGGACCTGTCGATCCCTAACACTGTTTATTACGGTGACAAGAAGGTCGATGGTAATGAGTCAATTTCAGTTCAGTTTTTGTTGGTGGGGAATTACCGTCACATGCAGCGATTTCTGAGTGTAACGTGGGTTCTTCAACTTAGTTTATCCATTTACAGCTATTTTTAACATGTCATTTGCAACGGTATTGGAAAATATCTCATGTTGTTCCTGTTTACAAGTCTTGTTCACTCCCAATATTATTCTATTATCCAACACAAATGAATCTTTTGATTATTTCATTCTTCTATTTTATAGGTTTCAGTAGCACAACCAAATTGAAGGTGGTTGTTCCTAGAGTAAATCGTGCTTTTTGCGAACAACGATATAGAATTGTAGGGCAATCACTAACCGATAGACAATTATGCGCTGGAGGTGAGCAAGGATACAGTGCGTGTACTGGAGATTCTGGTGGACCACTAATGGCTATGACCAACGATGATACTTGGTATGCTGAAGGCATAGTTAGTTTTGGTGCCACTCGTTGCGGGACAGAAAATTGGCCCAGCGTTTACACTTCTATTCCGAAGTATTACAATTGGGTCCTTGAACAAATAAACAACACCTTGAAAATGTACAATGTTGATAATTATTATTAAAATGTGTGGAACTGATATATCTTTATAGCTTAATCGAACCTATTAGACCTTATTTTTTTATTACTTTCGTACTATAATATATGTATATGCATACGTAATGTAAAAATATATATATAACACGACCTTATGAAATAAAAACGATATTTTTAATAACTGTATTTTTATATAGCGTATAGGTTTCTATTGTTCAAGGAGGTATGTAAAACTGTGTTTTCTTTCTTCCTTTTATTTTAACTTTGTCGAAATCCAAATAAACAGTACTATTTTGTCGCCCATGATCCCAGGCTCTGAGATCATATGTAAAAGGGACGTTTCATACGTTAGCCGTGGTAAGAATCATCTGATACAATAGCGCTAAAGAACTCTTGATAGATTATAATTGAGTACGTTGAATGCTAGCTCGGACGAATCAGTCTCAGATGTGTTTTGCGGCGATTGTCCATCATACTATTGTCACTAATGTGTTAGTATTTCGGACACCTTGGATTATGCATTGAAATGAACACTATACGCAATTTTGTATGAAGATCTGATGGTACTAAAACATTGTAATTATTAGATGTAACATAATTTGACAAAATTTTACAAGCAAAATCAATGATGGACTTGTACATACATTCAATACACCTCTCCATCCACCGAAACCAATCCTTAAACCAGCTCTTCCAAGTTTTACTAGGGAGTGAGACATACTCGTTGTCCCAAAGCCTCAAATGCTACTCATTGCTAGAAAACCGCTTCTCTTTCAGCTTCATTGTCACATTTGGGAACAGCGCAAAGTTGCAAGCAGCACTGTGAGGAGGACTGTATGGAGGGTGCTGAAGAAGTTTCAGTCGTGTAGTGGTTAAATATTCGTTGTAAGTTTTGCCGCGATAAGCTGGAGCGTTGACCGTAGGTTTGATGACTTCAGACAGGCACTGGCAGGTGACTGTTTTTTTGAGTGTCCAAGACGACTCGCTCCAAAATTTCAGACGATTTAAAAAATACGGCTCATCATTTTCTTCTTTACAGATCAGAATTTTCTGACAACTACAGGATTGTCATCATCGAAGACCCAAGCTTTGTTTTGAGTCTTGGTCGGCATATGATAATAACATAATCAAGTCTCGTCACCTGTAACGATGTTGTTCACATATCGAGATCTGCTCTTCAGTTAGTCTACGCGACACCCAAAGACAAAAAGTTTATTTTACACTTAAATGATCATGCAGAATCAAACGAATCCGGTGCATTTATGCCTAAGGCGCCCTCTATCTGCTTGCAAGTCACTCGCCTGTCTTCGTTGAGCATTTTCGACAGTACTGGGCTACGTTGAAATCACGGGCGAAGTTATAGCTACAACAAAGCTGCCCGTACACACATTTGACATATCAGCAACGAGCAGCTCCCTGCGGCTTATTTCAGCATCATATTGCAAATCTTTTCCAGTAGGCCTTCAGAACATCCGCATGATTTTCCAGTCAACTTTATTTTATGGCGATGTCATAAAACGCGTGTATATAATAAATCGGTTAATTCGCTCTTGTCCGTTTGATTCCAAAATCAACGACCACAAGATTACTACAGGTTGAAAGGTGGCCATCACAACATTATTGTTAGAAGGCAACTATTCTTTTTCTTTCAATAATTTTAACGTTTTGAATGCTAAACATAACAGATTCGAAGCAAACAGAATAGTGAAAAAGTAATGCAAATTCTAACCTGCATCTTAGTGTACATACAATGGGAAGGGGTAGGTATCTACTACCATATTTCAGAAATGAAACAGCAGTCAAACCAAAGATATTTCTGGGAAATGCATTAAAAAGGGTAAAAGTATAATCTTTGAAACTCGTACGGGTTTATTGAATTTTATCGATAATCTGAAATGGCAATAATCTGGTCCAGTATAGGATATGTTCGATTTAGTAGACCAACTGCATCTGAAGTTTATTGTATTGTATTGTTATTGGGTGGTTCAGATTCCAAACATCTCTCCTCACTGCGACCTATTGATCTGTTGGAATTACTCTATCCCATCAGTACACTTGTATACCACTGCTCTTGACAAATCTCAGGACTAGTTAGGGTGCCAAGCCTTTGATCTGTACAGGTGTTAAGGTCGCGTATCCTAGATACTAAAACTTTTGCCGCCTTAATGTCAGTTTTCAGTTCACAGAATCGACACGTCTCTTGATCAACTTTGTACTTAGAGGGCAGTGCTCAGTAAGAAGGCCTGTAAGAGTACTTAACTTTGACTGTTGAGATCAAGTAGTTTTTTATTTCTGTTTGGCGAGGAGTTGATGAAATTTTTGACTTGTGTTTTTCAGGTGTTCTCTGCCAGAGAGGTAATTTCTGTTGTCCCCCATCCTTGAACTTGCGTTTGGGAACGCAAGAAAAGGGTTTCGGTCCAATGAAATGCATGTCATCAGTGCAATCTGAAATTCATAATAAAAGAGATTCTCCTTGGATTGAAATTTTTCCGCCATAAGTATTACTCTTGGCGCTTTTTGTTTTCCAAATTGTAACTTCTGTTCCTTTATGCAATTATAAACAAATAGGTTAATGGAAAATAATTCTATATTTTACAGAATCTAAGCAATGTGTGCAATATGTACCTATATCATATTAGAACCGTTTGTACCAGTTTGGTTCTTAAGCTAGAAATTAAACAGTGACGACATAAATCTCTTCCATCAATAAAATAACTGTTACTCAAATATCGAAAACTATACCATCTGATAACTAAATGCGGTAAAAGGATGATGCAATAAACACAATTTCCATAAAGTTTACCGTAAAGAGAAATACTCTTTCTCTCTAAATCAATTTGCTTACCTCGATTCCAATTACCGATTAAAATTTTTAGTGCGTCATTTGTATCTTTACACGCGTAGCTGCGGAAGATGCTTCTTAAACAAGTTGCTGGAACACCAGGATCTGGAAATTTACAAAACACGTTTTCTATAGCCGGAATTTCCGAAAATGAATGAATTCTCGTAGATGCTTGTAAAATATAAAATGATCTCTTGTATATATATGTACATAGGTACATTATTTTTAAATTAAAAATCGCATGTAAACACATGAAATGTTTCTAAGAACAGGAAGATAACAGGAGATTTTGTGAAAGTTATCGAATATGTAGCAATTTTATTAGCAAAAAATATATAAACACATATACATATATAGTTAAAGATGGAAGTATCGTATAAACTGTAAATCAGAAACGTACAAATGGGTCGTTTTACTTTCACTCTCTCTGTTTATATTCAGTTATATCTTACACTTACATATATCGGCAATAACAACAGAATCTTTTATTATTCTTTTAAACTTTTGTACCCCATCAAATATTGCACTTTGCTTAATTACATACGATCAGTAACAATTTTTGATTGAAAAAAATTAATTATATATGATTTGTTTAGATTTTTTTCTTTCGCAATCACGAATTATTATTATTAAATTATTAGTCATAAGCTATAATTTACAACTTTCAATTTTATATTAATGTCGAATATATTTTCAATTATTATTTTCTATATGTGACAGGATTTAATATGCTTTTAATTTTCTAAAAAAGCAGCGGAAGCATTTATCTTTTTGTAACAGAGGAAATATAATACATCTATATAATGCGTTACCATTCAAACACAATAGTTATTGTAGTGTTGGTATTATTTGTAAAACGGGTTCAATTAACTTTCTATTTTGGTTTGTTATCAAAAATAAACAACTTTATTTAAATTGAGATGGTTTAGCAGTGACGTCGGATTTCTCCTTCACGTCAGAGTAGTCAAATATATTTGAAAAACGGGTACTCAATTAGAGGGTTCCTTCAAAGCAGGTGCTAAACATGTGTTAGTGGTGGACCCTGCAGTTAGATACCGACATGTTATGAAATAAATGTTTCTTGTTTTGTTTCTTGACAGTTCGAATTTAGTTCTGATAACTGTAACGGTAATTTTAGAGCCATGATTTATTATGATTTTAAAAGATATTTAACTCCAACAACAAAGTGTTTCAAGACTTCGTGCTGCATTTGATGATCAACCTCCTTCTCACAAGAGTGTTTACAACTGGTATAACGAATTTAAATTTCAAAAGGTTTCACTTTATTTCAGCCCTCATTGAAACAGATATAGATGGTAGCCAGTTTCTTCTGAAAATCAAGACCTGACACAACAGTCGTGCTTGAAAATAAACGTACGGTTACTGCAGAATGGTACTCTACAGTATATCTGCCAGATGTTGTTCAAAAAGCTGATTTGCGATACCTTAGATCTGAGATTGTCTTTCATCACGACAATGCGTCAAGTTACACTGCGCCTGATACAAAACAATTTTTGAAAGCATCCGGATTAAAATTACTAGATCATCCGCCATATAGTCCGGATCTGGCACCTTCAGATTTCTTTTTATTTCGGAGACTAAAGGATACAATGCGTGGTGTATGATTGTTTTTCTTTTTAATTGTGTAGAGATAATCTTTGTAACCCTTGAATTTAATTCTACCGATTATCAATTATAAATGCTTACATATTAGTAATCATACAGATTTATCAATGAACAGTCGTTTAATTACTAGAGTTTCATATTTTATGTTTAATGAAAAAATTTATGAAAGAACTTTGGTATACCATTGGGTTTTCCAATTACAATTATTGAATAATGAATTGACTTACTCATTTTTTATTGATAATTACGTAAAGTTTACTATTAAAATTGGAAATAATACTTACATAAGAAGTTAGAACATAACAACAATTAAAGATTTTTTTTTTTTCCGATCTGGGCAACTATGAGTGTTTGGGACGTCCAAAAACTGTAATCACTGACGATAACATCCCTGAAGTTCCCAAATAGTGCTAAACGGCCGCCGAATTAAAGTGGGAAAGTTAGCAGAGGTTATAAACATGTTCAAAGACGGTGTTTGTCACATATTGAATTAAAATTTAGACAAGAGAAAGCTAACCGCACCTAGGATACTACGTTTGCTCATGTTAGATCAAAAACGTATTCGAATGAACCGTTCCAGCAGTTTAGGTGCAATAAATCAGAATTTTGACGCCGATTAATTACTATAGATGACACTTGGATACAATATTATACACCCGAAACAAAAATACAGTCAAAACAATGGGCTGTGAAGGAATCTAGTTCTAAGCGACTTCTTTTTGTTCCTTAATGTAAAAATTGCTCTCGGAGGACAGAAATTTTCGTCAAATGAGGAGACCATCACTTGGGTAAACAGTTGTTTTGCAGAGAAAGACACCGAGTACTATTTGGACGACTTTAAGAAATGCGAGCATCACTGGAAGAAGTGTGTACACTTTCAAGGAGACTATGTAGAAAAATAATAATAAATTTTTGGAAAGACATAATCCTTAATACACTATCGTTAATTGAATTATCTTTCATAAGTGTAAGTACTTGTTTCCCTTTTATTTTTATTTTTTTGTATTGTAATTAATTGTCCAAACACACAATTCCCAGTATTGACTCCATTAATGAAACAGTAGCGATTGTGGTGCAATACTACCTAGAATTATTTATCTATATTCAGAATTACACTTATTTTAGGTTAATTATTTTAAAAAACACAGCTTTGCTAGGTAATGAAAAAGAAAGGACGCAGTTTATTTCTGAACAAACTGGAAAAAAAGAAAGATCATACAAGAAAGTGTAGACACAATAAATAATTATTTATTAACTTTAATTTGATTACAACTTCATCTATTTAACACTGAGTGAATAAAAAGTAATGCAAATATATCTACACATATTGAAAAAAACGTTTTTTTTTAACATTTCTCCTTGCATGTTTGGCTCCACTTTCATAAATCGAAAATGGTCTCTAGAAATCCGTGTTGTTTCCAAGGCACAAGTTCAAGTTCTGCTAGGGAAATACCATGACACATCTAGGCATATACTAATCAATACACTACAACGTAGGGATTCCCGATAATAACGGGTTATATTCATTCAGAGTTTGTATAAACTAATAGGTGTTCTAACTAAATCAATATTATCGATTATTTTTATAATACACTTTGTTATACTTTTAAAAATTCTCAATAAATTAGTTTTAACAATTAAAGGTGAGAATAATAATAGATAGGTAAGAAAGCACTGATTCCATTTATATTCGTAATAATTGTCTACGTAGACATCAGAAGGTCGAACAATCCTAAATTTTTTGTCAGTTGTACAACATTAGCGTACCTAGAAACATATTGGCTACCAGTAACTATTACTTCAACATGCATTTAAAGCAGACATAATTGATAAGCTGTATTTTACCTATTGATAGTGCGCATCTCAACCCATCAAGTTACCAGTTTACAGAACTGGATTCTGTATATAAAGAAAGACAGCTTTACCAGCAATATTATTGGTGCAACGTGAGTGCTTTCTGAATTAATCGGAATTTAAAAAAGTGATTTCATTTAGTGCAGTAAATATTTAAGAATAGACAAGGTTAGAAGTAAATGTAAGTATATAATTAGTAGTAATTTAAAGTTCTAATATGTACATACATAGGTGCAATATAGTATATTTCCTATACAATAAATCACAAAATTTTATACGACTAACGCGCTGCTAATCGCTTAATTAACCTGAAGGAAGTACATACTTACATTTTCTATAATTGTAGTAGATGACGTAAAAGGTGATAAAACACGTGGTAGAGATCCTTATTACAAAAATATTTATGTATAAATTTGCTATGTCTAAGAAGTTGAGATAGAAAACAACGATAATTTGTAGTAAAGCTACGATGGTGTCAATATGTGACTTCCTAATGCAGGTGTGTTGATGTTTTATAAACAATGATTTTGTGTTGTTAATTATAATTATTTACCATTAGTAACAAACAAGTTGGTTTCTGAGGGTTCTATGGAGTTTACAGCACAAGCTTTGTTATTACCTCTATGTACTATTTTGCTAGCTAGTAACAGGGAAAAGGATGGTTAGCAGCAGTGAACGAAACGGTACCAAATACCTTTACAGAATCAACGAGAGGCAACTTTATCGCTTTTTTCCGGTGCTATATTGGCGAAGAATATTCATTCTAGGATCATAAAATGAAACTTTTTTATAATGTTCCAAACATAGCATAAAAAATTAAGTGAGAATTTCTGCTCAGCTGTTGGAAGAAAAGTGCTTAACAGCACAGCATTCTAAACGGTGACATAATGCTGTAACAAGCTCATTTGAATACATTGAACACACACAAACTACACAGCAAGAGTTACTACGGTAATGAGTTAAGCAATACAGCATAAGAAACCGCTGCAACATCCACCCCAAATAAAAAAACAAGATTCATCGATTTTGAGAATTAATTATGACACCTGAAGTTGCTTTCTATTATCAATCTTAATTTCCTTAACTTTAGGCACAATTGGGATACAGCATCCAATTCCACATGTACTTTCGGTTTGCTTGTCAATGAGTGGGGCTAATTTCTACGACACACGTCGCATTTTCCTATTATTTTATTCAACTAATTACATTTAACGGAATTAAAATGAATCATCTAATAAGTATGTCAGTTCTAGGTTTTATATAATTGTAGTATCATGTGTCAAATCATACATGTGTATACTAAAGATTCAATTCCTTTCTCGAAACTTTCAAGGTGGTATTTTAACTATTTACTTTCCTGAAGTAAAGTATCGTAAAGTACATGTTAAAATAAACTCTTTGACCTAATTCGCCAGAGATACCAATATAAAAATATATTGCAGTTTTGTACCAGTCTTTGATTAGACATAATCTAGACTTACTTATGTATAAACACTATTAAAAACAATACAGAGATTTGTTGTTGAGACCAAACAAAAAGAAATAATAACTAAAATGTAAACATCTAGTAGACATGAAATAATTTGCATTATACGTCACAAGAAAAAACAACAAACTGTGTAAGTAGTTCCAATTAAAGCGATAACATCCAGGGGAATACCATAGGGTAGTAAACTTGGGCTATTACTCTTTATCTGCATAAATGATAACTAAGAAACTGACGAAAAATAACCGTCTTTATGATACTGTTAATACTAAATTTCTAGTCAATTAATGTGGCGCTATTGCTAAGTTTATTATTCCTGGCGCTACAAAGTCGATTAATTTAGCAAACATGAATTATTTTCCTACTGATTCAGAATACGTAATCATAAGAAAATATTGAAGGTCGCATTTTGTACTTATTGGAAAAAAATATATTTCTCTTAAATAGATAAGATCTCGTTATCTGTTTCTTTAACATTTTAAAAGATCTAATTATTCTAAGAAAGTTATTACTCATACTAAGGATGATATAGGATATCAATGAAGGAAAAAAACATCAATTATCTTAATTGGTTAAAAAAGTTGACCATCTCCAGCTACAGTTCTGATAAAGTCCAACCTCTGCGAACACCTTTACGTTTAAGTAGTACTTTTTTTTTAAGTAGTTTTAAAGCAGCAGCGTATGGATTAATAATGATTACAATTTCAAAATTTTGTGTGACATCCCAAAGTTATTTAAAACTTGACGCATTTTTCATAGATTTTTGCTATACCAAACTCTTACATTTTTTAAGATATCTCAATTTTTCAACATGTCTGATATTTTTAATTGTTTAATTTCGGTATTTATTTTAATTTGGAATTGTAGGACAATTACCCAATATACGAAATGTTATAATAACTGTATCCTGGCAACTAAAGTTTAAAAATGTCCTAACGGGAAACCACTCAGAAGGGGAATATTTCAAAAGTTACTAAATAGGTTCGGACAATAAATTGGAAGTATTGCTATCTGTTACTAAAATATTCAAACAAAAGTAGAAATGGAATTGCTGATGAAGACAAAAAAAGAGTGGTGAAAATATTATTTACAGTAGTCTTTCGACAACTGCAAATAATATGAACGAGACAATGTTTAGAGAACTTTTAAGAAGCTAATACTGTGGGCTCTACGTCCCCTAACATGCCACAGTAGCTCTCTTGGCTTGAGGCTAAAGCTGCTCATATACACGGTGTTTCTCGGCCGATCTTGACATACGGTGCCCTGGCCTGGTGCAACGCTACTAAACTTCAAATAAAGAAGTTGAACGTCCTCCACAGCAGGGTGTTACGCATTATAGGTGCATATGTTACGCACCCTGGTTGGTGTGTAATGCACAATTGCACTGAGACATCACAATTCCAACACTCTGCGAACATGTTAGAAGGGATTGATCGGTCGGAAAATTCGTTGGACCAGCGCCTGTTGGGGCTACACTCTGATAGTTCACTACCTCGTATCGCCATGAAATGCATCCTGGAGGCGGATGCGCGGCAGCGCTATGATCGGGTCCCACTTTTGACATACAGAAAAAAAGACCCTGTAAGAGAATTTAGTGGCAAGATAACAAGCATTCCGGTAAAGATTAGAAGGTTGCGATAAGTCCAGCCTTGGAGCAGAAGGAGACCTAAAAGAATCTAAAAAGGCTTTTTATTGATTATTATTTTATTGATTATTTGACGCTCTTTTTAACTTTCTGTCTCACGTCTTCGAGAAAATTAACCAAAAACAAATAACAGCCACTGTGTTTTGCGCCTTATCCAAAGCATTTGATTGCGTTCCCCATTCACTTCTACTAAGAAAACTTGAAAAGTACGGCTTTAGAGGCAAAGTAAACGACTGATTCCGCTCATATTTGGCGAATCGCCGCCAATTTGTAAGACTGCAGGTTGGGGGTGACAGCGTAGATTCAACACTTGGCCGGGTAGTGTGTGGTGTGCCACACGGCTCGGTGCTTGGACCTACGTCATTTTTAATATTTATTAATGACCTGGCACATATGGCTCGTCAGTGTAACACGATTCTCTTCGCCGACGATACATCACTGACTTGGCATGCTTCGGAATGTGACGATTTGGAAGAACAAATCAACGCCGACATCTCTAGAGTTTGTGAGTGGTTTAAAGCTAATGAAATTATTCTGAACGCTAGCAAAACTAAATTGTTAATTTACAAACAACGTACCAACCTCAATATCCTGATTGATAACAATCTTTTGTCCCCGTCGATTAATGTTAAATTGCTATAATAGAGGAGCTTGTCATCAGCCTGCTATGCCCTAAGAATCATAAAACAAAATCTTGGGGAGCACACGGCCAGAGAGGTATACTTCGCACTATTTGAGTCTCGCATGAGATATTGCATTTCCTCATGGGGTTTCACTACGGCGTCCAATTTATCTGACATTCTAAAATTACTGAAGAATGCCGTGAGGATGATTGGCGGCGAGGACAACAGAGTCCCCTGTCGTCCTCTTTCTGTTTCTCAGGTGATACTGACACTATATTCATTGATTATCTATGAGTCGGTGAGTATGGTGTTTAAACATAGAAGCAAATATACCTACCGAGCGGACATTCACTCTTACAAGACTCGTAACTGCAATAGTATCAATCTTCCAAAAACTGACACCTCTCTCTGCTACTGTCAGACAACATGTATTTGTTTATTGGCAATAAATATATTAAACAAAATATAAATATATTAAACAAAATAAACAGTAGTTCTTCACTGGATCTCTTGGTGCAGAAGTAGAACACTAAACACTTTAACCCACTGAACACCAAACAAGTTTTAAAAATAAACAGTACATTGAGTATCAAGTTTATTTATTGTATTTATTTACAAAATCTTTTCATTTTACAAGTTAAACAATAACCTCTGGAAACGGCATGTCAAAAATATTCTACCTTTTACTCGATTAAATACTGATTTTAGAAAATTTCTATAAATTTGAAAACTAATTGTGCATACTGCTGTTCTTGCCTGTTTGCTTATTGTCTAAACAGATGCATATACTGCATCAAAAATCTAAAGATAGAAATATATCGTTAGTCTCAATAATTTGATCTCAGTATTGTTGATGTATTACAACTCTACACAATTCAATTAATTTTTAATATTGTAATAAGATATAAGAGTCCAAACAGCACAAGAAGTTTGTATATTCACCTGATGATTTTTTATGTGTGGTGGGTGCTTAGTTGCAGTGACTCAGTAAGCTGTATTACTTGTCTGGTAGTCAGGCAAGTGCAACTCTCGGGATGTAGTTTTGTGTGTGTAAATTGTGTTCAAATGGCTTTGTGACAGCATCATATCGCCTTTTATAACACCAACACACATTTTGCTCCCAACCGCGACTGCATCAGTCAGCTACACTTTCTAAATCCTGTTCTGACTGAATCTTTTTCTCGCGTCTCTATTTGATCCTTTCATCTCGAATTCTCATCTTCTCTCCTCCAGTAATTTAAAATCCTGCTTGTTTAGGTTCGTAACACATGACTAGTAAAATAATCAACAGATAAACAATAATGATGACTGAAGTTTGAGGTAACGATCACAAAAGAACTGATGTCAAGTACTACAGCAACGGAAATGATGATATTAATCTTTGTAACTTAAACTTTGTAAAATAATTAGTCAAGATTAAATGACTGCTAACTAGATGCTAGTTAGATCGATTCCAAAATAAAAATTCACTACAGTGATGTCTTTGCACGTTTTTATCTTAATTTTTAAATATTTCTTGTGACACCCAGAATTGTTTGACACATCGTTTAGTACACACTGCAGGAGATTAATACAGTGTACATTCTTTCCTTTGACAAAATGTTCAACCTCGTTTGTGGAATATTCTGATCCAGATGCTGTGCAGTATGTAAAGTATCGATTACATTATTCAAAACAAGCAATACAGCTGTAATTGATATTTAATAATTCCAGGAAGAATGTTGACGCCATCACTAATTATTGTAAAGAAATTCCATTAATAAATTCAAACACTTTATCAAACGTTAATGTGTTTATATCTTAGTCCGCGTTGAAAACATCACAACATTAAAACCGTCATAAGTTATGCATGTATTTCTTACATTTGTATATATGTACATAATATGTAATGATCTACGTACATACATATGTATGTAATTAATAACGCTGGACTTTATCGTGCAGGCTATAAAAAAGTTAAAACGGATTTACCCAAATTCTTTTTCGTTTTACTTTAGATGGAGAATGACCTCATGATAACATGTTTGGTGAGTTAAAATACCAATAAATACGATTTTATATTTAGATCGTCACACATGACTGTGTCATAGAATCCAGCACCACACTTAATACCAAGGAAATTGGTGAAATTCTTTCGTTTTATTTCCTGTTATAATATTATATATTATATAAACACCAAAATTAAACATTAACCCATTTATGCCCAGAACTATTTTTTTTGTACGATTGGTATCAAATTCGATTTGCTAGATCCTCATGGCGTAAGAATTAGTGTAAAAATATTGACTATTTTTCTTTTATTTCCGGAAATTTGAGGTGGGTTGCTAACGACCCACTGGGCAAATCAGAGTAGAAATTATTCAGGTAAACCATACCAAAATTAAATACTTTTTATTATGTAATTAAACGGTATTTAATAAACAAAGTGTCTTCATTTATCTTTTATTGGTTTTGTTTTTGCAGTAAGCACATCTTCTTCGCGCCTGCTGAGTTATAATTAAATGTTGACCGTGAATATGAGATCTAGGAGAAACAAAAGCATGACGAGGGCCCGTAGAGCTTGGTGGTTGCCCATACTTTTGTAGCAACAAAATTGCAATACTTCTCCCGAATGCTAGGCTGTCGAGCTTTATTCCAAAACGCTTAGACAATACCCATGCATTACTCATACATACGTCGAACGTCCAGAATAGAGTTGGCATATACCATTTCATACCGAAAATGTTGTCCATTTGATCAACACCTGTCAGTAGTGAGGCACTCGTGAAGAAATTATCGAAAAAAGTGAGAATTCAATGTTCGAAAACACTTTTTTCAAAATGCTACAAAAGTTTAGAACAACTCAAGCACTCATCTTGAACTTTTCTCCCTTGGTGGATGTCGAAACTAATACAATAGCCTGAGGGAAGTGCCAGAGACCAAGCTTTATACCCGAAACTAATTGGTTTCCCCCTAATATATTGCTTACAGCCATTTCTTCCGAAATATGGAATCATTGATTCGTCAATTGATATGCAAGAATTTATTGGTGACGAAAATTGAATTCAATTTGTTAAGTAATGGGCGCAGCTTACCCATTTTACCATTGTCGGCAAGGTTTTTGTTATCAGCAGCATGGAGATTTCTAAATATTTTCTCAAATCAATTACGTCTCATAGATTTTGCCACAAAAATGTTGTGAGAATCATCTCGTGTTTCCCGAAACATTCGTCTTCTGGGGACAGGAACGTATCCGCTGATAAAAGGTATAGCTATAAAAGCATACACCTCGTCATTTTCCAATTCCAGTCGGCTACCTTTAGTTGATGCATACATGACTGAATACTTCCCCAAAAGGTTAACGATGCTTGGACTCAGAAATAGCTCAAAGAATTCTTCCCCCATCCTC
Source organism: Holotrichia oblita (assembly GCA_023690525.1). Classification (NCBI taxonomy): domain Eukaryota; kingdom Metazoa; phylum Arthropoda; class Insecta; order Coleoptera; family Scarabaeidae; genus Holotrichia; species Holotrichia oblita. Next base: position 16,632,492 of record CM043020.1, on the reverse strand, counting down.
ACTACACATAACGTTAGTTTCAGCCTGACTTAGCGTTGTTGTCCAGAATCTGTATCAGTCTTGAATCCATGATCATCTGGTGGAGAAATATAAATGCTGTGTGGTACAACATCGTTTTCGTCGAGTTTCTCTACTTCTTCAGCTGTCGTTAACGATTCTGTCCTATGTGAACACGAAAGAATAAATTATATTGTTTGTGACCAACGGGTCAAGTGTTTGCACGGTGTAAATCAAATATTTGGAAACTCCTTTTTAGGTTATAAACTCTTATAAGAAAATTATACAGATCTCAGCTACATATATAATAATCACATGATTAACAGATAAAATTATAATCCACTTACAAGAAAGATTTAGAATCCATGACCGGTCGGAAATAAAACGTCAACAATCGATTACAAATCAAATTGTAAAAACGACCACTAGATCTTTACAGATTGTGTAATTGTGAAGTTATACGACAGAATTACGTAGAAGTTTTGTTGTTTGCCGCCCTAGAATTGGTTAGGTCGTTAATGACTCGTTGGGCATAAATGGGTTAATATTACATTATTTCCATCTTCAAGGAAGACAACAAAAAGACATTTTAGCTCCATTCAGTGCTGGCTGCCCAGGCCAAAATAACAATTACATTATTAAATAGAAGGTGTTCAAGAACTTAACATAGTTGTTGGGATGTTCCTCCTTCTTCTATCGATATTCAGTCCCGCTAAAAATGTCCTTGTATTCCTTCAATTTTTTGGATGAGACCAGCAAAAATAATTGCGTTATTATATTAACATCAACTCACAATTTCCGTGTGTAGGTGCTCATTCTTTACATTTTAAAAATTATAGTGAAGCATTAGACAAATGTAAACATTGGGCAATTGTGAATAATCCAAACTTTCCATTTCGTAAGTATTTCTATGGATCAACAGATTATACTATACACTCTCAAGGGTAACATATTCGTTCATAAAAGCACTGACTAAGCGGCAAATCTGTATCGTCACCAACTGTTCCTTGTTCGCATATGCCCCACTTTTCCCCAACATGTATTAATGGCTTAAGATATTAAGACAAAGAAAACAAATTAAACTTTTCTTAGAACATTTAATCTGTAATTAAAAGTTTACAAGAAGTTGTACCCAATATAGTAAATAATGCCTTGACACCAAATTAATTCATTTAAAACAATAACATAAATCGAGTATTTATTATTCATATAGATATTATGTGGAAAGTTTCTGTATATTTTTATATCATTGTCAGACCATGAACAATACTCAATAATACACACTTGTCATTTTTTCGTGTTTTGAAACCACGAACTCTGCTAAGAGTTTCTTCGCTACAGTTAATCGCTTATTTCAAACATGTATTTTTCTATATTCAGCACATGGAGGAGTATGTCCAGTTTCGCCTTAGCGCCGTTTCAGAAACATGTGTCGGTAGATGTTATTCGAGGCATATAGCTCATGCATGATGGAACTCCAACCCAAAGTCTAATCTACTAATCTAAATTTTTCCAATCAAATGAGTGAGGTTCCTCGAAGACGACTGTAATTTTGTATATACGAGGAGGTATTGAGAAATTCTTAGCCCGCTATAGAAACAAACAAAATTTGAAAGTCAACATATTTTATTATTCAACATACTCTCCTTTTAGTTGGATGCATTTATTAACAACGAATCTGCAACGCCTGTAGACCTTTAAAAAACAATTTTATCTTGCTCTACAAACCAGAACTTGACGGCTTCTATCACTTCTTTGTTAGAAGAAAATTTACGACCTTTTAAGCACGTGTGCAAGGGCATTGTCCTGCGCAAACAAAATACCTGTGAACAACTTCTGCATCTTCCATCCACAATTCTTTCTCGAAGAGTATCAGTGTGATCAGTAACACGTTGAATAATAATTCCCACTTGTTGTTCCACCCTTATCCAAAAAAAATCAGTCATGATTACTCCATGGCAAAAAATTGAAGCAAGAATTTTCCCAGCTGATTTTTGAATACGAAACTTCTTAGACCTTTGACAACCAAAGTATCTCCATTCCATTGATTGTTGTTTTGTTTCTTGGTCGCAGAAATGTACCCAAATTTCATCCGTAGTAACAATACGGCTTAAGAAGTCTGAACGTGATGCTTTTAGCCTTACACGCTTCGGGTCAACATTTAGAGGGAGTTCATTTTGCAGAAATTTGTCTCGTGTCCAAATCGACGTGAACTATATGATGGAGGCGTTCGTATGAAATGTTTAGTGCCTCAGATTTAGTCCAATTCGATGGTCTGACAAAATCCTGTCATGAAGTAACTAGTAACTAGTCTTCCCGACAGGTGTTCATCTTCAATGGAAAATTTACCTCCTTTGAAGCTTGCAATCCAATTTCTCACGATCGCATACTAAGGACCTTGATTGGCAAGGGTATTAGGTATAGTTTCGTAAATCTGCTTACCATATACAATCATCTACATACCGCTTGTAAATTTACACATGACAATTTAAATTGTTAATTTATACTGAAAATAGATCGAACTTAAATTAATGTTTACAGACAGAATAAATGTATTTTTGATGATGTTAACCATTTAAGTATCATATATAATAATTTCATTCAATATTAAATTAAGCTCTTGATTAGGAATTTTTACCAGGTTTTTCCCTAGTCCTTGAACAGAAATGTGAGACCTTAATAAAAAAAATATTGATATAGAGATGATTTAATTCATTCAAATAATTAAATCAAATTTACATTAGTAAGTTTTTTAAAGCGGTTGATGATAATGTATGCAAAGACTTGTGTGTCTTGTATTCTGGTAAAAAATGATATCGTTTTACTGGAATTTTAGATGAACAAAGTGCCTAGATACATAACATCTTAAATCGTGCGGATTTCCTCTCCATATGCTATTCTGTATGTTGCAAGGTTGAATGGAGTTCATTCAATCCTCACTTATCATTTCCTTAACTGACTAACCTTGTCGATGTCTTTACATGTCACCTGTTGATATACTTATAAATTATCCTGTAAATAAAACTCTTGGTTTTCGACAATAAACTATTGTATTTATGCCATAATCAGCATAAAATTACCTTGATGTGATTAAAAACATACCCGCATCTCTTATTTGAAAAACACTTTCACTCGTTCTTTATGACGCTATACTTCACAAATGTGAATTGCAACATTCTAAAACAAAGGGAATTCAAAAAATTAAGTGGGTAATTTTACGCTGTAGTCTTTCATTCAGTTAAATTGTGAATGTATTCGGACATCGAATTGTTTAAATTACGAAGTGTTATGTTAATGTGAAGCCATCCTCGCGAACTGTTATCAATATTTTGATTGATTACGTGAGTGCATGTACATACATAAAACTACATGTATAGATGTCATTGCCATGGATCTATCAAGATAAATACCATGATGATTTTGCGCCACCATTTAAAATAGCCTTGTGCGCGCTTATTACGTACTAATGCTGCATTATTTGTTGAATCGTATTTTTTGGTTTTAGCGTATCGTTGAAAAATATACGTATGTGTGCCAAGAGACTCAGTCAGCTTATCGCATGCTAGCGACCACGACCGACGTTAACCTTCTAGTAATGTACAGTAAATGAACATTATTAATCGTATACCATTGTCGATTGTCGCCTAATAGTTCAATAGAAGCAAATCATGACGCTCAAGCGAGCACATTCTATTCTACACGTGTTTATCCTTCTTTACACGAGCGTTCTCTGCCAAATTGAAAGTAAGTAATACCGGAAAAACATATAATATTGTCAATTAAATTTACATTTGAAATTACTATACATATATGTATATGTCACCAGGATTTGCAACGGACTGTATGACACCAAATGATGTTATCGGTGTCTGTGTTGAGTTACAAACTTGTAAAAAGCTGTTTGATCAAGTGCTAAACGATAATAAAGACGTCTATCCATTCATTAGAGCGTCACGATGCGATCCAAAGACTGATACTACTTTGCCGAAAGTATGCTGCGGACCCGATATTAATTTTACTAACACAAGCGACGGCGATGGTGAGTAATGTATTTTTTTAAATAATTATAATTAAGACAGATTAATAACAAACGTTTTTAATGTAAAATTTTGACACACGTTGCACTGCCTAAAACATGCTTAGCTCTATATACAGGGTCCGGCAACGAAGCGGGGACGGAAGATTACACGCTTATTTAAAAGTTTGTCAAATATTTAGTCATCGGATATTGTTCCGCACCATCAAGTACACGTTTTAAAAATATTTTGTTTTATACAGAGTGTTCCAGACGGAAATGCCAGACTAAAGTTGCATTTTTTTAAATGGAACACCCTGTATATTAATAGAGAAAATGATCCGCGCTTGAAAGCTGGTTACAACGATATAATGTTGTATAGGTCTAAAGTTGATAGTTTCTGAGTAAACAATGATTTTACTTGATAAATTGATACATTTCAGTAGGCTATTCTGCATAGGGAAAAACAAAAGATTCGAAACCAACAGAGTAGAATATTTTTTACTAGTATGGACTGTCGTTACTATGTGAAATAAATTCTGCAGCTGCTCGCTTTATACAGGGTGTTCACAATTTTGCAAAATCTAAGAATTCTCGAAATTTTTAAATGGAACACCCTGTATATTTTTTGCTCATTGGAAAGCCCTTTTACTACGCTTTCTATTGATACCTCATTTGATGCACCTAGGATAGATTATTTTCTAATTATTTCTTTTTAAAGTTGAATTAATGAGAAATGCTCGTATTTTTAGAAGCTAATTTGCATTTCAAACCTACTGTAAGATCGGATACTCGACAAATAATCCATAAATGGTCTATAACAAGACTAAACTCCATTTAGTATGAGAAACAATTGCTTTTCACTCAGCGGTGAAAGCAAACATTAAATTAATATAAAGTAATATAGCATTTTCAATAGATTCACTGCTGATCAAGTTATCAGGTGTTTTAAGCTTGTATACTTAATAACCAAGTTGTACAAAATTTCGTTTTGTGTTATACAGTATTTCGTTCAATCTTTAAAAGAAATTGTTATAATGACTAATGTTAGTAGATATTCAACAAATGCAAACTCCTACCTTCAATAACTTTTACCTTTGAAATACCATCTATACTTACATCTTTCCACATACAGAACATTCAGAGCGACTAAGGCCAGCTAGAAAAGAGATAGATCTAGAATGGAGCGGTTGTAAAACATATACGGAATAGCACGCTCGCCAATGCGTTAATTCCGTATATGTTTTACAACCGCCCCACTCTAGATCTATCTCTTTTCTAGCTAGCCTTACTCGCTCTCTATGTTCTGTATGTGGATTTTCCAGTATTATTAATAATACGGCCAGTTCGCTTTGTTTATTGATTACCGGTTTATTTATTTCTCCCTTCTTGTAGGTTTCACCATCAGTTTTTATAAATTTCTCTAATAATCTTTCAAATGTTTCCGGTCTTCTTTCAAGGTTTAGAAATTTCTCTGCATATACTCTACTTGCTAGGAGACAATTTCTTGTACACTCCTCAAGAATAAATATCATATTTACCATTTCTTGAGTAGGTACCTACTAAAATTAGTCAATATAACTGCTTTTAAAGATTGAACAAAATACTGTATAACACAAAACGAAATTTTTTATAACTTGGTTATTAAGTATACAAGCTTAAAACCCCAGATAACTTGATCAGCAGTGAATCTATTGAAAATGCTATATTACTTTATATTAATTTAATGTTTACTTTCACCGCTGAGTGAAAAGCAATTGTTTCTCATACTAAATGGTGTTTATTCTTGTTATAGACCATTTATGGATTATTTGTCGAGTATCCGATCTTACAGTAGGTTTGAAATGCAAATTAGGTTCTAAAAATACGAGCATTTCTCATTAATTCAACTTTAAAAAGAAATAATTAGAAAATAATCTATCCTAGGTGCATCAAATGAGGTATCAATAGAAAGCGTAGTAAAAGGGCTTTCCAATGAGAAAAAATATACAGGGTGTTCCATTTAAAAATTTCGAGAATTCTTAGATTTTGCAAAATTGTGAACACCCTGTATAAAGCGAGCAGCTGCAGAATTTATTTCACATGGTAACGACAGTCCATACTAGTAAAAAATATTCTACTCTGTTGGTTTCGAATCTTTTGTTTTTCCCTATGCAGAATAGCCTACTGAAATGTATCAATTTATCAAGTAAAATCATTGTTTACTCAGAAACTATCAACTTTAGACCTATACAATATTATATCGTTGTAACCAGCTTTCAAGCGCGGATCATTTTCTCTATTAATATACAGGATGTTCCATTTAAAAAAATGCAACTTTAGTCTGGCATTTCCGTCTGGAACACTCTGTATAAAACAAAATATTTTTAAAACGTGCACTTGATGGTGCGGAACAATATCCACTGACTAAATATTTGACAAACTTTCAAATAAGCGTGTAATCTTCCGTCCCCGCGTCGTTGCCGGACCCTGTATATTACATAATTAATTTGATTTGTTGCATATGACAGATGATTTTATTGGTTTGATATTAATGTCATTCTTAGCTTCAATATGTTTATCAGCGGAAACGTATTTAACTATCACAGTATCGTTATCATTTCTGTGCTGTAAATATGTTTATATAATCTGCGGTAGATCTAGTATAACAGTGAAGGACTTGAAATTCTACCTCGAGGTACTCCACTTCTGTTGCAGCTACGCTGTTAGCAACGTTTTTACTGACTTTCATGTAATGCTGATACAATTCTATATAAATTTGCACTTCTTACATACTTTTGCTTATACATTCTTTTGGTCTTAATAAGTGTCCATAAATGTCAATCTTACGACTTCATTCAGCAGCAATTTTCATGTTCATTGTTAATACAGTTTTAAACTTTCATTTACATATAAAAAAAGCGTCATGGCTTTGATCTCCTCTGGACTATTGCTTGCTATTCACAAAGTGTATTTTCAGAAGTTTTAGTGCTAAATTCACAAAATCTGGCTTGTAATGGCTTCAGGAAAGGTCAAAGAAGGTTTTAGGTTCAACAAAATGGTTATTAGTTCCTTTAGCATTCCAGTGGCCTGCAACGCAGATCAGGAATATTCTAGAACGTGGATAACTGAGGGGCATTAATTAGACATTCCCAAGTCAGTTTAATCTCAAAGTTCAAATCTTGCAGAGTACAGATATAGATGTTTGGTTTTTTCAGGACTCTATTAAAGCTTCCTCAAATCCAAAGATTTATGACTTGCGTTTCCATCTGAAAGATCGTTGGACACAATGGGTAGGCTTTTGAGACGTTGGCGTTCTGACTGCCTCCGATTATTCGTCTTGGATCTGTCTCTGTACTAAACAAATTGTTTTGAAATTCTAGTGCAGCAAAACATCCCTCACAGTTAAAAATAGCTCCCTAAATGGTTGTTTATGACGCATATTATCAAGCACGTTGTCTGCTGGTTTACTTACTTAATGATGGTTTCCTAGAATCCTTAGATTTTCGATTCTGGTACCCTCTTTAAAATGATACAATTATCTTAATGGATGGGAACTGAGAACGGCAAGTCTTTTGATTAACATAATTTCAATGAAGCAGCTAGACCCATTGCTCCTATGATTCCCAAACCACCAAGGTGTTTGATATAACCATAATTTGTTGTTGTAAATCCCCATCTATAACCGGAATGATGTCTAGTGTTCGCTGTTTTGGATCTATGAATATCTCAAATTTTACACACTTAGTCGCCTTTAACATGAAAACAAAACTAAGTCTTCTCCGATCTAAGCAACTCTGAAAATAATATTTATATGGTGTCTCTGAAAGTAACTTCAAGTCAAACGAAACTATGCAACACTATACATACGACCAAATTACACAGCAGGGGTCAGATTGCTAGTCGTGATAAACTATAAACTTATAAAGCCGTCTAATCTTATCGACTGAATTTGATTGACAACAATTTCCACTGCATTTTCCTTCATTTTAGACTGAGCTGTTTCCACTCCGCAAAAGTATTTCCTTTCAAAGAAGAAGATAATATATCTAGATTTGAAATCGCCAGTCCTAAGTCGCCAACTTAGGTTGACCCGGAGATTATGAAAAAATATTTTCTTGGACCTAGCATTCAATTACTTTAATTAATTATTTTAAATGGGGCGAGAAGCAAAGTCTCTTGTTTGAACATAAAAAAAATAGAATTTAATTTTTTCTTTTGTCGTTTTTATCTATGCTAATTTCGTATATCTAATTGTTATTGTTAGGTTTACATAATCATACAGTGGCAATATCAATATCCTTAAATTGGTTTCCTGTTTGCGGTGGGGTTTGCGGTTACAATAATGTAATCATATAGAATTTATTATTGAATATAGACAGCTAAAATTATATCGCGTATGGTTTATTTTTCGATATGTTAAGAAATTGTTTTCATGTTTTCTAATCTATTTTCGTAATTGAATAATAAATCAACGCCTTTCTTTCTATATTCTGGTAGTACAAGCTAAAATTTTGAAACTGTGATTTAGTCTGGTTAGAATGTGATATGTTAGAGAATATGTAGTTTCCAGAAGGAAATTAGTTTGTGTAAAGTTTAGTTATACTGCAAAAAATGTCGGTTGAAGAAAAAGCCGTGAAAAACAGTCGCAAGAGAATGAAAATAACCATAATTTCTAATTGTGACCAAACGGTTTTTTTTCGGTAAAAGTTGCCGAAGCAAACCTATGTAAGAGTACGTGAGTACAAACAAGCAAGCTAAATGTTGTGTGAACCTTCCAAAACAAAGCTTGGGTCACATGTGATCTCTTTACTGATTGATGCAATAACACGTTTGGTCCTTTTGTGAAAAATCATTTGCTTAAAATGAATTTGTCACTCCATGTCTTTCTTGTCGTGACTACTGCTACTCTCCGCTTACTTCAGCCTATGAACCAGTAAGTTACTTCTAACTTTAAGAAGCTCTACACTAACGCACTCTTCGAGCATTATTTTGAGACGACTGCAGGGACCAACCCCTTCTCTCAGAGGGTGTGGGAAATATCACTTTCACATTTTGGCGTGCCTAAAGTTGATCACAAAATAATGGAAAGGGACTACCAATAAGATTTTTACTTCTGTATGGCAAAAGGTTTGACCGGGGAACGTTGTGCAATGTGATCTTGTAGGATTTAAGATATTACATGAGCCATCGATACTCAATAAAACTGTGCGATAAGCCTGGGAGTGGATAATAATGATATCGATGTGCTTATGGAAAATCTAATCACCGAAGATCTTGAAAGGAGACTTATCCAGAAGTGAACATGGAAGAAACAACAAAGTAACAACAATTGACGCCATAAGAGCAGTTCTGGAAACAAGAAAAATTCTCCCATTTAGTTGTATCGAGTGAAGAAACCAATACAAGAGTGACATCTGTAACCGAATAAAGTTACTAGAGCCAAGACAATTCTAGTGCTGATTTAGTTACTCATCTTTTTCAAAACTTTTGCTCCAATTTTATCGGCATCTCATTCACACGTCTAACACCGTTCGTTTTTCTTTTGGAAACTGTGCGTGAAGATGTTAAAGAGCTTCAAGAAGTCATTGGAAATTGTATAAGCTGTATTTATCTTCGAAATATGCTTTTCCGTTCCACCATCATCTAGAAAAATGTTAATTTGGTTACATAGTATAAAATTAAACGCAGTGCCAACTTTCAATTTGGACAACCTGTAGTTTATACGGTATTTATTGTAAGCAATAGAACACCTGAATATAGAATTAATGGACTGCATAACATATTAGAATAATTTAATAAGAAATAAATTATACTAAACCAGTAGACAAGGATAAGCCATTTCTTTCCTGTTTCAAATTTAAATATTAATCGGAAAAATTTAAATTTTTAAATTGAGCGAAAACATGTATACAGTAATTCTGCAGAATTGTCATTATCTTTGTAATTTCTTCGAAGCAAAACCTATTATTTGCTTCATATGTAATCTCAGATAACAGTTGTTGGGAAAACACTAATACATTAGTAATCTGTAATTACAATAATAAGCTGATTGGCAATTAAATACGTAAGACAAATACTTCTGTCTTTGAAAGTATTTTGAACAATTATATTCTGTATCTATTGAATGTAGAATATACATAATTGTCTATTAGTTTAAATATCGTGAATTTTTGAGATATAAAGTTAAGTAAACATACTTTAATATTTACTGAATTTTACAATTAACTCTACAACATTTTGTTTAAACATAAATTATATAGGTATGGATATTAATTAATTTTTAAAAACTTTCAAGTATTAGTTGAGGAATAGCATTCAGAAACTGGTTATAGTTGGTAAAACAATATAATAATAATATGTAGTTTCGCAATTAAAAGTAACTTATTGCATAATATTTTATTTGCATTGTTGGTTTCTCTGTTTCATCACACATTTCTTAAACATGACATAACAGAGTTCGAAGGTGATATTGAATAGTTTTTAATTCCTTCTTGAATCGATTAAATGAATTGATCTCTTTGAATTGTGCAGGTAACTTATTGTAAATCTGTATCACTCTATATTTCGGGGATGTCTCGAACAATCGATCGCTATGCTGTAGGACACTGAAATCATGACCATGGCGTGTCCTCATGTCACTATATAACGATTGTCTTGTTTCTAAAGAAAATCAAAATTTGAAATATGAGATACACAAGTATATTTTAAATGATTTTCAAGATTTCGTCCTCATTAGGCTATTGAAATCAGTATGTGTCATTCCTTCGTAGTGTAACCAACATTTTTTACGCGCCAATCATGCCAACTTTTATGCCTACGTCTAAGGATGCTGAATTGAAGGCTTTATTGGACGAAGACCTGTATCCAATTCAAAAGGAGCTTGCTGAATCTTTAGGAGTGACTCTACAAGCAATTTTATTGCGTCTAAAGAACATGGGTATGGATTTTCTATATGAACTGAAAACAAGAAACATCCAAAAGCGACTTTGCATGTCTGAAATGCTGCTTCAACGGTACAAAAGGAAGTCTTTTCTGCGTCATATCGTTACTGGAGATGAAAAATTGATCCATTATGACAACCATAAATGCCAACCCGGAACATCGACTCCAAAGCCGAATATACATGGTTTGAAGGTGATGGTGTGTATTTGGTGAAATAGAAGGGTGTGGTGTATTATGAGCTGCTAAAACCGAATTAAACCATTAATAGGGAACGCTACCGGCAGCAACTCATCAAATAGAAGTGAGCATTGAACCAGAAACGGCCAAAATGGGCGACCAGACACGAGTCATTGATTCTTCTTCTGATTACCACTTGTTTCGATCAATGCGGATTGCCTTGTCCGGGCTACGCTTTCAGTTGAAGGTATCACAAATTGAGTCGATACGTTTTTGGCCACAAACGATGATCGCTTCTATTGGGAGAGAATTCATGAATAAAATATATTGCACCATTTTTTTAAATAAGGTCTCAAAGTCAGGAAAAAGCTTTTAAAATATACTTGCACATCAATGGCAAAATGTTCAATTCTTGAAACAATGAATGACACAACACAATTGACAAAGCAGGCATGGTATAATACGCTTTTGAAATATTGCCGTTGTCATTGGTACCGATCCCCCAAAAGGCGGGCAAGTATCAAAAACGTGATTCTACATATGCATAATAAATCATTCGTAGTTGTTGCAAACTTACACTAGTTCAGAGCCTTCTAATTCCATATAAAATGAAAGCAAGGTTGGCCTGGAACTCAACTCTTTTCGAATTTTAATGTTGAATCAGCAGTAATCCTAAAACATTTACTGTATCCTGCTGCTGTGTGGTAACTGCCACTTTGCTGCACCATCGCTCCCAATATTACATTAGACCTATTGACCACATCCTTAATTATCTGTCCAGATACGGTGAAACTAGTACCGTCAGAATATTGAGACAGTCTACTATATAATGTTACTAACATCGGGAGATTTATAAATTAAAAATAATGTAGGACCCAAAACTGAACCTTGCAGTACACCGCATTTTGTTTCACTTGTCTGTGAAATAAAAGTTTTTGTGTGGGACATAAGAAAGACATCAAGACAATTCAAAACTTTATTTCATTCACAAGAATTATGCACTTTGGTATTAAACCTTAGTCGGTGTGTTGTGTGGCACTTCGTGAAAACATCCATAGTGATCAGTATGTGAAAACGTAAGTTCACTTTACTATTATTTTTAAATCAAAAAACATTATACAAATTTTAATTTAGATTTAATTAGCACTCTCCTAAATTCTAATATGAGATGTTTTAGAAGCAACTCTCAGCTCGAGGTGACATTCACTAGATATTGTGGGATATCACTACGTCAGAGGATCAAAATACGTATATAATCTGGAGTATCAATCAATTAAACTGTAATTTTAATATTTAATATTTAAGTTATCTCACATTTTTCCAGCAATATGATTAACAGTGTTATTGCTTTAATAATGAGGCTGTAGTTATTTCTGAAACATTTCAACAAATTCAAAAATTTTCACTAAACAATTTGTAAATATGTACTAATCTTGTGTTTCCATCGCACCAAAGTTTTAGCACTCAGATATATGTAACTAACTTATAACTACCATATTTGCTAATACTGTTATGTATATAAAAAATTAATGTATACAGGTAAGCGAGTGATATTTATTAAAGTTGGGAGCAAAGCGAGAAGATTCAGCACAGCAATTCTCATTTACGATTTCATCTGATATGATGTTGTTACCAAACACATATTATTTTTCCATTGTAATAACCACTCATTGTATAATAATAAATACCCATATAGATGCACTTTAACGTTTTTATTTTATCCGAACCCTCATCATATTCTTAACGAAATAGTATTCAATAGTTTGCAAGGAGGAATAATACATATTTTTTTTAGCTCCCGATCAAGACGTGCTTCAGGAAGCGAAACCGCCCCAACATCATGCTCCCGAATCAGTAGTAAGTAGTACTACCACTACCACTACCACACCACCACCGCCACCATCAACTGGACATGCAATTTTACCAAGAATATGCGGTAAACAGAAGATTGTTCTTGAAAATAAAATATATGGTGGTAAAGAAGCTAGTATCGGAGAATTTCCTTGGTTAGCAAGGCTAGTGCATATTAATAAATATAATAGGACTAATGTGGGATGTTCTGGATTCTTAATACATAGAAAATTTGTTCTAACAGCTGCGCATTGCATAGTTGGGAAAGGCATAGAGCATTTGGGACCAGTGTAAGTATTGCTTTACTATTTATTTTTAATTATTATAGTTATCTATCGAACGCCGTTCGGGTATTAATTAGGTATCAAAAGAAGCCAATATTTTTGAAAAATTGCAATATACTCAATAATCTTGCAATCCTAAGTTTTGGCAAAAAAGAGAAACGCTCAAGTTATCTGTGACACGTCAATATCGCGGCAATTTTTATGACTTATCTGTGACATTTACCTGTTTGTTGCGTTAGCCTCCTTGCTCTCCACTTCTATTTCTTATATAGCACCACCTGACTTCTTCTATATCACTTGACAGGGATTCTCTTTCTGATTGTATATTTCTGCCATTTTTTTTAATTCTATTTTTATAAAAGATAGCATTAGTGAGGGGATTCATACTCGTAAGGTTTACCTGCATGATATCGTTTCTGAGCAGATTCACCGGAAGAATCGCCAAGAATATCATCAATGTGACAATCAATATGTTGCATTTCTTGCGCTTTTACATCATTTGGTGAGATGCTACTGGCTTAGCGTGAGTCTCTCTTTGAATAATTCTGTCCACTAATTTTTCATTGTTTTTAGTTTATTCAGGGTCAGCCATCTCCACTGATCTCAGTAAAGGTTGCCCCTAGAGGGGTTGGTCGCCGAATTTAATTCTAATAGACCACAGATAGCCACACCTAGACTCTCAAGTGGATGTGCAGCATTTGTTGGAATTATAAGAAGACTCTTTTGCAGGATTGCAGGACATACAACGAGATCTGTGGTGCTAACCATAAGTGACTTCGAATGGAACTGAATCAAAGCAGACAAAATTGTTTTTATAAAAAATATTTGCTATTGGTCCTCCTTCGCTGTATATTGGATATAAATGTATAGATTTGTGCACCATACATAGCGATAAAATATTACGAGATAACCATACTAATGGATTTCTAATATTCATCATTTTCTCTATGGTTTATGATATGCACCGACTTTTCTGTAGGATCATCGTTATGGTTTGTTTCATCACAATTTAAGGATAAAAATATTAATGTTAATGTCTCCAATGCAAGATCTATTGTTTGATTTGCTTCATCTGTAGAACCATTCGATCCCTGGTGTAGAGTTTTAAAGTTGTTTTATTTTTTGTTTGTTCTTTGTAGGTGACCCCTAAGCAACTTTCTTATGATGTATGTAGTAATAGGGAAACTCCATACACTAATCTGGATAATAGACTTTCCAAGTGTTTGCATCTACTACTATATTCTATATCTATTGAATGCAGAATATACATAATTGCCTATTAGTTTAAATATCGTGATTTTTTTAGATATGAAGCTAGGTAAACATACTATAATATTTCCTGAACTTTACAATTAACTCTACAACATTTTGTTTAAACATAAATTATATATGGATATGAATAATTTTTTATGAGCTTTCAAGTAATAGTTGAGGAATAGCATTGAGAAACTGGTTATAGTTGGTAAACCACATAACGTTACTAGAATATGTAGTTTTGCAATTAAGAGTACATTTTTCTTTAGGATCATAATTATAGTTTGTTTCATCATGATTTAAGGACAAAAATATTAATTTTAATGTCTCCAATGCATGATGTATTGTTTGATTTGCTTCATACATCTGTAGAACCATTCGATCCCTGGTGTAGAGTTTTAAAGTTGATTTATTTTTTGTTTTGTTCTTTGTAGGTGACCCCTAACCAACTTTCGCATGATGTATGTAGTAATAGGGAAACTCCATACACTAATCTGTTCTCTTCGGCTCTCTAGCAATTACATTTTACCCTCCGTGCTTTTTAGCACTTTTTATCACCAAATTTCGATATTGAATACTTACTGAGAAAAAATAATTTGATGAATTTTCTTTAGTTATTGTATTTGGTTTTGATGTTACTCTTTCCTAATATGTATACGCCTTAGTTTTTCTGCTATTGCTGCAATGTATGGAAGAAGATTTTCGTATATATTTTGTTGTTCTGTCGTCATCAACGTCTAACCAGTATTAAAAATCATTTTTGAGTAATTCTGCTATAGAATTTTTTTGTATGGAATTTTTTCAGATCTGTTAGATGGTGGTGAAACATAACAAAAACTTTCCATTGCGTAATAAACAAATTCTTGTCACTAACATTGTTTATTACTTCCAAAACCAATAAAAAATCTTCTCTTCCAAGTTCCACAATATAATTTTACTCCTGCAATTGAGCCTGCTAATACGATGCGAAGCTCTACTATTGTTTCTCTCACAGCCTCTATAATAATTTTCAAAAAGCGAACAATATGAGCAGCGATTCAATGTTTAACTGAAAAGAAGGAAACATTTCAACAATCAAGTACAGCCTAATTCATTGTAGAATCTCAAATACGTGCTGTAATTTTGTAAAAATCGTATTTAAGTTAGTCAATCTTTAGTACCTAAGGAAATGTTTCAATCCAGATAATCATGATTGATGCAGATATTATTATTTGGATCTCACTGATGCAATTTTTTCTAATCCTTTTACTTTTAGACCTAAACGCAATCTTATGTGTTTTAAGCTTTTTTGCAATGTAAAATTGTATTTCACACAAAAAGGAATTGATTCTGGCATTATTTTCTTTTTAAGTAATTTTTTCGGTGAGCAAGTGAAGCAGATTATGATACTTAATTGGCATCTTCTACCGTTTTTCGGTTCAAAATGAAGTAATTTTAAGGATTTTAAATAATGTCATCGATGTATGTAATTGCATTTGATTACAAAATAAAATTTGTTTGAATTGTTTACAAGTTTAAAAAAAATGGTGTGTTTCAAAGATTGAATTGAAAACTAAAGCAGAGTCAACACATAAATTTTTCTTATTAAAGCGCATAAATATTTTCTGTAAATTTTATATGCGACTGTACACATTATCAGTTAACCATTTTTAAGATCAAAATTAATTGTTTGATCGATGTAGTTAATATTTCTCTCAGTTCTAAGTAAAAATATATAAGCATAATAAAATGCATCTATTTTAATCTATTATTACTCTGTTGTTTATATGTTAAAGTGAACTAGATTGTCACGTACATATATTATAGAAATAGTTTAGAGATTAATCAATGGATGGGTTTTTCCATAACAGCTTTTAAGAGGAAGTTCTTACGTTCAATAGCCTGTTATACTTTAAAGAGATTGGAGTTGCGGTTAATATATCAAACTAAAAATCTATACTTCTTGTATTATTCTACCAAACTTTCTTAATCTCGATTTTGAAAGTAGAAGTTTTCAGTGAAACAAACATGTATTTATTTTGTTTAGGTTACAGAATAATATTTTTATTCGCTGATTTTGTCATTAATTCGCATTCTACGTGTGAATTAGTTTATAAATCGATTTATCGTCTACAAGTATTCTTATCCATAAAAACTACTACCTACTACATATACTACTACATTATTTTTTTATAAAGCTCATTGTATTATGAAGTTTGATAATTAGTGATGGTTATCAATATTCTGTATGGAATATTCCTCAAATTGTTACTTATGTAGTATAGCATAGCTTACGGCAAAGATAAGGAAGGTAGTCGAGGGAAAGTTTCTAATACAAAACAAAGAGAGAATTTGTCTCTAATTAATAGTTTGCGATAATATAAATAAATTTAACTACTTGAAAACTAAAAATTATTTCAGATATTGGCAGTATAATTTAGCTTTATCATCTATGATTCTTTATATAGGTAAACTTTATTTATTGCCAACCAAACACAGTTTTTACAATAATTTTTGTACGCACAGAAGATTTTTTTTTTTTTTTTTTTGGGGAGGAGAGGAAAATCTTGCATAAGACTTCCGCAGCTAGGTGGTGGCGTGCGTGGTGTGGCAGATTCTTACTGACTAGCTTTGTTTTGGTTCGGAATTCAGGATTAGTAACAGAACTGCGCAGAACGTAAGCGCACAACATTATAATTCCTGAATGGTTCCGAACTTTTAATAACCAAAACGCATTTTAGGAGCCTGTTACTGCCATCTTTTAGATACAGACTAAAATACAAACCAACAAAATATCAATAGTGTTCACAACAACAACAAAACATCAAATGCTCTGCGCTAAGTCTTTCAAATCCTGTCTCTGTCTTAGGATACCACTCACTTTCCATAAATTTTATTCCCAGGACAGTCATTAACAAAAAAAAATCTAATACAAACGGAAGAAAATCTCAAAGTTTAAAAGACAACGTAAATATCAATGCCATTGATGACGAACATATCGAAATAACTCGAATTTCTGAACACATGCACCGATGACGTAATTTCGAACTAATAATTCCGAATCGGTACTCATGGAAGTACAAGAACTGATTGAACGGTTCCAGAATCATTCTGAATCGATTCTGTCAGTAACCAAAACATCGGACTAAAAATTCGGTTCGAGTTCTGAATTAACCAAAACGCTAAACCGTAAATGCGCGTGCGCAACAACTCTAGAACCAATCTGAACTCTGAACCAAAACAAAGCTACTAAAAATCTCTCCCCCTTCCCGTCTCGCTCAGTGCATCGGGAACCGCTTTCGCATTACTTCGATGTCAGGAAGCCGTCTTAGCAAACTTGCTATTTGTCGTTCTTCTTTCTCTTGATGTGTCTTACGCACTCGTACATACTTGACCATGCCTCCCTCGTTGTAGTTAGTCCCTGCCTCATACTTTCCAGGTTGAACACGGAGCCTGTCGTTGCCTTGTATACCTCCCTATCCTCTTGCCATCTTGTGCATATGAAGAGTCTGTGCTCCACGTGGTCTGTTTCCCCACAGTAGGTACACTGGTCCGTGTCTGCCCGTCGCATCCGATATAGGTATGCCCTGAAGCAGCCGTGTGCCGAAAGGGCTTGAGTGAGAAAGTAGTCGATTTCCCCGCATCGCCTGTCGACCCAGGTAGCAATATCCGCGATCAACCGCCACGTCCATCTTCCATTGAAACCGGTGTCCCACTTTTCTTTCCACTTCTTCGCGCATGCTGCCCTGACGACCTCTTTTGGTTCGCCCTCGTGCCGTCTTTTCCTTCCTCGATCATTAATTGTATGGGGAGCAGTCCTGCTATGACGCCAGCTCCTTCTGTGGATATGGTCCTATATGCGCTGCATATCCTTATGCTCGCCAGCCTTTGAATTCTGGCCAATTTTCTGGTAAGTTTTGCGTTGTTTGTTACCTAGTACCAGAAGGGCGCCACATACAGTAGCTGGGAATGCACTACGCTGGCAAGAATTCTCCTCTTGGATGCTCTCGGTCCTCCGATGTTCGCCATCAGTTTCGTTAGAGCTTTTGCTGTCTTTTCAGTGGTCTTCTCGGTGGTCTTGCTGATGTGCTTTGCAAAGGTGTTGAGTCAAACTCCCAAGTACTTCACTGCTTTACCAGGTGTAATTTTCGTGTTCTGGACTTTGAAGGATATAGGCGCAATCTTCCTATTGGTGGTCAAAAGGACAGCCTGCGTTTTTTTCTGGCGCCAGATGTAGTTTTTTCTCCTCCAGCCACCTTGCAACCCTCCTGAGGGCGGTATTTGCAATATTCATTAGAGTCCGCTCTTCTTTCGCTATCACGGTCATGGCTACATCGTCCGCGAAGCCAATTACCGCGACGCCTGCTGGCAACTCCTCTTTAAATAGGTCGTCGTACAGCACGTTCCATAGCGTTGGGCCCAGGACTGATCCTTATGGAACACCGGTACTTATTTTAACCACCTTCTTCGCATCTTCCACTTCAAGTTGAATTTTCCGTTCGGACAAGTATAACGCTATAAGGCTTATTAGACCTTCTTCTATCCCTCTCTTTCTTAACTGCTCCAGTATCAGCTGCCAGGACGCACTATTAAACGCATATTGTACGCACAGAACAATTAACTAACTTAAGCATCCTTGTTTTGTTGGAATAAAGTGCCATGTTGTCAAAACCATTTTCACTACAGATTCCTCCTAATTCTCATTAATTAGTTCTATAAAAGTCGTTGCACTCACAATTCCTTCAAGTCGAGGCAAATTTTATACTCCATGCCACAAAAAGTGCCACAGAATGTTATTGTATTAATGGTGTGTTTATCTTAGCAGACAATGAACGCTTTTCTCCACAAGTTTTTGACCAAATAGTTCAAATTGTCTTTCGCTACTTACAAATTCTTTCCTAAATAAATTGATTCCTTGTTGATTTGTTGTTTTATTGATTTAAAAGTAGGATTATATTCGGCTTTCCACCTCAATATAATCTCGTCAGTACACGACATGATTTATTTTGCAAAACCAGTTAAATCTCGACACATCATGGTATACGACGTTTGTACGGAATATTATCGTCCAGGACATAGCTGAATTAATCACATGGTGTACTGATGAAACTAGAGAAATCCGAAGCACGTATCTACATGTTGATACCCATAAGTATAGCCTTATTTCTATATTTCTGTTATGTAGTGATATTTTCATGTTAAAATAGTTGCTTATTACTTCTACCTTTGTTCAGTCATTGTGTGTGGAGCTAAAGAAAGATGCAATGCAGGTGCAAGAGATTAATATTCTCGACCGTGTGTATTGGTTTAGAAAACCACATCGGATATCGAATGCAATAGAAACAACACATACAGAAATAGAGTTACTATGAAAGAAATTATGGCACACGTCTTCTCTCGAATCTCACAAAAATTTGTGAGAGTTCTTTCACTCCTCCAGGTCTTCTTCTTTCAGAAGAAACTAATAATAATTTTTCTCCAATTAGTTTTCTTATGTCACTTATTCATCACGATATCTAGTCACACAAATTTCCTACGCAAAAAGGCCTCTAAAGAGTACGTATGGGGACGGTTAACAGTATTATTCTACAGTAAAAAATTGATCGAAACAGTTTCAAACTAGATAAGTATTTGAAAGGTGACGTAATAACAGGAAAGTGATGGAAACTACAACATTGCCCTTATTATTATAGAAATAAAGTTATGTTGGTGTTCAATCATCTCGTAGTGACTGCTCGCGATTCACTTTAAAGTTCCACAGAAAAAAAAACTGTAAAGATGTTAGCGACTATTACCACAACAAATGAAGCTGCGGTGAGGTGATGGAATGGAGAAGCACCACCAAAATATATCCGGTTCTCTCAGTTGAAAAAAAGTAATGGGTAGTTCTTGGAATTTTGAAAAATCTGATTGTAAGTCAACGCACCGTACTATGAAAAACTCCTGCACAAATTTCTACAAGATATTACAGATAAGAAGCGCGTGAAACTGATCAGAGGTTGCAAAATTTTAAAACTGACCTTCGACAAGTTGCAAGTTGGGTACATTCTGAAGACAAAGCAACGATAAATTTTTGGGCTACCGAATTGTTGCTGAAGCATTCTTAAATATCAGTAAAGATGATATGTGTATTAGACAATAGTATATATAGATAGTGAGGCTCTAAAATTTTATGCGAGCACTCTGGATTTATTTAAACTTGCATAAGCAATTAGAAACCTGAAAGATATATATGCACATAGTTTGTCCATTCAACATTCCTAACCAGTTTTTGGAATGAGGAATTTCTGGTAAAATACCCATCTTATAAGGAATCCAATTTATCATCCTTTTTTAATACAAGCGAAAATCAGAATTAGATTAGATTAGATGTGGGTTATGTAGGCAATGCTGCCTCTCTTCACTGCAACCTGTAGACCTATTGTGAGCACCCTTAATCTTTCAGTCCCAATTAATCTCCAGACTACTGAAGAAGTCTAGGATTTTTTTGAGGGCTTTTCGAGGTAGGGGAGTCTCTGCCATCGCCTCGCAGTTGCATATAACGTGTTCCGTCATCTTGCTGTGTTCTGAACAGAATTGGGATTTATCACAGTCCACCTTGCCCATCTTCTTCAGGTGGTACCTCAGAGTGCTGTGGCCAGTGGGTGAAGCCGTGATAGTCCTGAGGTCTCTTCTATTGAGATCCAGCAAAGATTTTGCCCTGATGGCTGAAAAAGTAGTAAACTTTTTTTATTATCTTAGTTTTGGAGTGTTAGCCCAATACGAGAATTTTTGTTCGGTTTCCCACTATTGGAGATGAGCCTTTGTATGGCTTTTGGTGAAACCACAAAATGACTCTGGCAGTTTCGTCGCCCTTACAACTCCAATGACCTGGTATCCACATCAGTGTGACTGTATTTCTTAACTTGAGGGTGAGCAGACAGTCCCATTTTGGATTTGAAAGTGTAGGCTAACCCTTTAGTGCTATCTAAGAAGATATATATACGTGCACATTAGTAACGTCTTTTCAGTCCGTCCATGTACCAGCGCATGTTTGGCGGTCTTGAATTACCACTTTCAATTGTTTGTCGAAATCGAACCGCAGTGTCTTAGGATCGTTTATTTTAACCAAAACCCCTAATAAGATTATTCTGTATCTTAATGTATGTATGTATCGACAAATGCTACAATTAGCATAATGAAAAATATTGTACACATTTTCATCACACTTACATTTAAAGTTTAATTTAAAGTCCATTATACAAACGTATTCAAATTTAATTCGTTACAGGATATACAAACAAACTATATAATCTGTGACGAAATAAATCAAATATTGATATTTAAGTCATACACTAATTATAAATTACTTCCCGCACAAGTCTATTGTAACCAATTTAATGACGTGCTAATAATGTCTAGTATTCAGTAATGACTAAAGTTGAGTGTACACAATGCACCATTGACATACTTACATTATATGTATGTATGTATATACAAACATTGTCGAGTATAACCTGACGTGACTTTACTTTCATTGACCTTGACAATGTTATGCTGATGGAGACTTATGTTCTAATCAATACAATGTTAATGGTGTATGTAGTTAAATATACATTTATTCTATTTAATCTGCTTGTGTTAATTATAATTCTTATTTTAGGGAAAGCCTTATTCTTGGCGTACATAACGACACGAAAGCTAGAATATGTACTACAGACTTCTGTACTGACCCACCGCGTAATGTATTAGTATTAACTCCAATTATTCATCCAAATTATGATTCTAATACCCACAACCACGACATCGCATTAATTCCGCTAAAAGAGAGGGTTCCGTTTACAGGTAAATTATATAATTGATTAATATCTTAATCAGTCGATTAAAACTATTATATTACAGATTATATAAAAGCTATTTGCTTGCCTCAAACAACAACGAATGCTTCACTTTTCACGATATCAGGCTGGGGAAGAACGGAAATAGGTAAATAAATGAATGGAATGCATGGACAAATTCAGGATCATTACATTTTCAATTATTCTTCCAAAAATTTTGCTCAGTGATGAGAGCACCCTTAGTTTTGTATCCACAATATAAAGACAAAACTTCAAAAAAAAACCCAACCAGAGAGTTGATAAACGTAAAAATTATTGCCATACAAAAAAATGACCTTCTTCGTTCAAAATATTATTGTATTATCACACACAAACAAACTTTCTGATTATTTTATTGTTTTAATTTATAGATATTACAAGCAGATCGAAACTGAAGGTCGATATTCCTAGAGCAAATCGTGCCTTATGTGAACAACAATATAGAACTATAGGACTATCAATATCCGATAAGCAAATATGCGCTGGAGGTGAGAGTGGACACGATTCTTGTTCTGGAGACTCCGGTGGACCACTAATGGCTATGGGCGACCGTGACACTTGGTACGCTGAAGGCATAGTTAGTTTTGGTAATAGTTGCGGAAGACAAGGCTGGCCCGGCGTTTACACCTATATACCGAAGTATTACGACTGGATTCTTGAACAGATACGAACTACCATGAAAACGTACAATATTACTAGATAAAAAAATGTTATTCTTAAGTTTTTATTACATAAAAAAATGCTTAAAGCCGATGCATCCTGATAAACACCGGTAATGTAATTTAATCGTATCTACTAGAATCTATTCTTGTCTTTGTTACTTTCGTATGTGTATATAATATGTATTTTACACACGTTATAGTGTTGAAAAAAATGTAACAATGTCCTGTATAATAAAAATGATATTTTTAATAATTGCTTTTTAATAACTGGAATATATAAATGTAATTTTATTTAAGCTCTAATACTGTTGAATTCTGTCACTAACTCAACTATAGATGTGACTGTAATATGTTAGCTACTTTTATGTTCTATTGCACATTATTTTCGACGTTTATTATTCAAATCCAAATTGTGTAATCTCTTTTGTATTACTTGATGCAGTTAGCAAAAAAAAACATAAAATGTTTTAAGTTTTTCAAACCTTGTCCCTTCACCCAAGTAATCCATCCAAAATTAATTCGACTTCTGATAGAAATATTAAGGTCGCATCAAGTTGGTTTCTTGAATAGTTAAGCGTGGGTTTTCACGACTGTCGTTTACTGCGTTGAAGTCTTTCCTATTGTCGCATAGATAAGTTTACACATGACGTTTCGCTGGTCATGCTGTCAGCTTCTTCAGGGGGTTTCTAAGGGCTCAAGTCGTTAGAAACCTTCTTAGAAATCAGCGAAACGTAAACTGTAAACTTATCTACGCGACAACACCCGGAAGACTACAACGCATTGGTTTCTCGAATGTTCTAAAAAATCCAAATTTTATTCTTCACACTAGTTTATTTCAGATATAAGCTATGAAGTTAAAAAAAGATCATTGAGTCAGACCAAATAAGTCGATAAGGCAGTGATGTGAATGGCAGGTAGATGTCAAAAATATAATCGAAATACGACTTGCTAAATACATCAAAATTAAATAAACTCAGAGCTGAGACGTCGCCACAGCTGCTAATTTATGGTACCCTCTTTCTGATTTATTTTTTTATATGTATACAGGGTGCCCACCTAATACGCGGAAGTCCAATATCTTGGTTGAGAAGAAGAGAAAATAATGCCGAATATATAGGATGTTCCATTTCCTCTGCACCTCTTTTATAATTTATTTTGAATCTACATGAAAAATAAAAGGTACTTTATGTATGGTACTTTTAGACTAAATGTTAGGCAATAATGGTTCTTCAAAACACCATGTTAGAAACTGCCTTACACTATAAGGGGTACCCAGAAAATGTCAAATTTGACGAAGCAAAATATGAAAAATCTTCGTTAATTCAAATGGAACGCCCTGTATATTATTAATCAGTAAAACGCAGAATTAAATATTCTGCAACTTAGCTATAGCATTCCCTATATTTAAGATCAATATTTTAGGTAAAAAACGCAGTATTATAGTAAAAAGTGTGTAAATTTATCATTACTTCAAATTTACTCACTTCAAATTTGACATTTTCTGTGTAGCCCTTATAATGTAGGTCAGTTTCTGACATGGTGTTTTGAAGAACCATTATAGCCTAACATTTGGTCTAAAAATAGCTTTTCTGTTAATTAGCGTAACCACAAAATTTGCGATATTGTAATTGACAGAAATGCACTAGAAAAGCGTAGTAAGCCAAATATCTCAAAGACCGCCAGCTTTTTCATATGAATACCATACAGAAAGTCCTTTTATTTTACATATAGATTCAAAATAAATTATAAAACATATAGGTTTGTATTTAGAAAAGAAAGTTGCTGTCTGTAGGGAGAAAATGGAACACCCTCTGTATTCGGCATTATTTTAGGTTTGTAGATCTTGAGAAAACCAGATTTAGCGTAACTGGTTTTCTCAAAAAAAGTTTCAATTATCTCTCTTACCAACCAAGATATTGGACTTCCGCGTATTTACTGAAAATATTTTTAACATGGCGACACTTTCAGTAGTACCGGATTGGCATCAACGTGCGTATTTCAAAAGGCATGATATAGCTTTCTTTGCATTTTCAAAATCAAAACATCATTTTAGAAGGACTGTCACTACTAGATTCCTATACTCAAATGGAGTCGTTTTTGAGATTCTTTGACTTTTTCGAAAACTTTTAAATTTACGTCAAGCCATTTTTGGAGGAAAAATTGTGGCTATGAACTTATAGCTAACTTATAGCTTACGGAGTCACTGCAACTAAGCACCCACACCAAAAAAAAAAAACACATTTCTGATAAAAAAATGTCCAAAATTTAATTGTCTATCAGATCACGTGATCTGGGAGGCTAACGAATGTTGTTCCTCTGAAAGATAACACGTCCAATAAATTTGCTTTGATATAAAACGATTCTGTGTGAGATTTGTCGCCATCTTTGTCGAACCAAATGCAATGCACGTTTACGTCATGGGAGTGCATTGGTTTTGTGTTTTGATTTTTTACTACTCCATATAAGACAATTGTGGACATTCACAAAGTCACTTCAATGAATTTGAGCTTCATCACGCAATATTAGGTTATTGTAGAAGTGATTGTTCTCAAAGATCCACTTCACAAACGTATAGTGTTTCTGGTGGTCCATTTCATTAAGTCATGGCGCCGAATTGACATAGTTAGTTCCTCATCATTTACCTGATCAATATTTTCTTCGAGACGGCCATTGCTCTGCTAGCGAATCTTTAGTTTGTTAATAACCACACCACCTATTATAGTCTGGAATTGAACGCTGAAACGCGAAATGTTTAGACGTTTAGTTTTTCAGTCCTTCCAATTTCGTTCAAATCTGAAGTGTCCAGATGCAATTCAAAGCAAGCTAATTTGTCTACTAGTCTATCAGAAGCAGACGTTAGCTTTTAGATATTTTTAAGAATGAAAATTTTTTTTAGTAATTTGATTTTTTTATTTAGCTTCGATTGTTATAATGTTTGCATTTATTTATAATTTTGCAGTCAAAACATTGCTCACTAAAGGGTCTACAGACGATACGATCAGTTGTACAATCCGTTGTACAACTGTAGTTGGTTCGACAGTCTAAACGATAATTGCAACGTATGTAGCATTGTAGTACAACCTGTTGTACGACGCGGTCGAGTTGGATGGTAGTACGGAGATACCTAAAATTGTACAACCAGTATATCGACAAAAATTGCAATATGTAGACATGGTTACTACCGCTGATACGATTCACATGACAATTTCGTCTGTCATAGTGACAGACAAATGCTCTGATTTTTATTAAACTTATTAATGCTTTTGCTTCTTTTCCTCAATATCATCCAATAACAACGCTATCGAAGAATTGTTGCTTTCTTTTTCTTTGATGTCATGGTACTATAATGACACTACTATTGTCAACTAAAAATGAAGTTCAGCGATCAGTTGTACTACCTGTCGAACTGTAAATTATTTACGTATGGAGGCAAAACAACGACCGACATGTCTGTACGATTTTATCTCCAACTTGTAGTACGAGAAGTCATACAACCGATCGTATCGTCTGTAGACCCCTTAAGTTTTCAAACAATATCTCCACTGCTGAAGAAAACCGTCATCCACTCAGATACTTTGTTAATCTAAAGATTCATTATCATTTGATAATAAACCTAAGTTTAGTGAGCCTTTAAGCGGCCTACAAACGAAACGATCCGTTGTCCGACTTGTCGTACTACAAGTTGAAAATAAAGATGTAGAGACAAAGCAGTTGCTGTTTTTTCTCTACACGTAGACTATCGCACCAACTGTGCTATGGTGTTACAACAGATTGTACAGCCGATCATTGCGTCTTTAGAGTTCTGCAATTTTCATGGAATAGCTCAGACTTTTGAGCAAAGTTTTCAGGTCGTCTCTTAATACTGTATGACAGTTTTTAAGCTTAAACAAATTATTTATTTATATACTTCTCCTATAGTTATCGAACCCTCTTCATGTACTCTGCATCCCAACACAAAACACCGTTGCCATCCGTTTGTGACAGAGATCATTTGTAGCTCATTGCATGGATTCTTGTTTTGTCGTAGCTCGTCGTCGTCTTTTCACTTGTTATAATTTTAGAGAGAACGTTTTTGTCATCAGCTCATTACAACTTCTTTTGCTGCCACAGTTTTTGTCGGATGTAAATCATCTGGGAATCCATTATCTTGGTACTTTTTTCATTCCTAAATCATCGTGTAGAATTTTTAAACTTACCCCATCATCTGACAGTTTTACAAAAAGCAAAACGTGTTAGAATTTGCCAACAAACTTTAGATGTGTCGAATACTGGAGGCCATCAAATTATTTCTAAAATTGTAACTGGCGATGAAACGTACATGCCGTTTTTTGATGTTTCCACTCGCCAAGGAAGCCGAATCTGATCTCTATTTCAATAGCGATCAATTTATCTCTACTACAAACTATTGCCTAAACCTAAAATTTGACTACAAAATATTATGTGAAAATTCGGATAAATATTTATATTTTCGTCAAAAATGTTATCGTTGACAATGAGTTTCATTCCTTTTTATTAAATAGTGCTTTATAAAAACAAGAAAACCGTCCAGACTAAGGCCAAACTTAGTCAATATAAATCCCAATGTTACAAAACCTTCATCTAATCACTTAACTGTCTCATGACTAAATAGATATATCCCATCGTATTTATAAGAAATGGTCCAACAAACTGATTACCTAAAATACTAACCTTCTTCACCATACAACTTAAATGTATATATCCTCAGAAGGCTACATCAATATTAATTTCCTCGTATAAATTCAGCATCTCTATAAAGCGTAATTATTTAAATTTTAAAAAGTATCTTTTCTAGAAAATGTATTGCATACATTTGGTATTCCCCTGTAAATGCAAATTTAAGCATGTATTCTAAATGAATCCACAATAAAATAAATTGCTCATATGAATTTTATATATATATTTTTATATATACAAACCTGTTATGTTTCCTCCAGGAGGTTTTCGAGAAATCGAAGAAACCACGACTTTGCTATTCAGTATTCACGCACAGAGACTTGTTTTAGACAGTAATTTATAAGCTGTAACCTAAGCGGACGCGAAGAATTAATAAATATTATAGCTCCAAGTTATTAATATAAAACAGCCTTAACATATATACATAAAATATACATTTAGCGATAGTTACCTTTGACATTTGTTTCAAGAAACGTTATGTCTGTTTCTATTCCGCAAGGAATCGAACTTTGCGTTGCAAAACACAATGATAAATTAATGCATAATGACTTATTGAAATAAAAAAAATATACAGTTTCTGATTAATGAAGATTTATAACATGTCGCATTCTTGGAAAATTTTTTATAAGCGAAACTATCAAATTATAATATTAATGCACTTAGAAAAAAATCTATACATTACTTGTCTGCGAACAAATTTTTTCGATTACATAAATAACATGACTTTAACCTTCTGTTGACCTGGTGAAGTTTTTCAGTGGGGTGATCTATGTGGTGTTAATAAGCAATACTTGGAAGACGATTTGAAGCCATAGTAAATTCGAGCTAATATTCAAATCAATTTTTTTTTTAATTTGGGAAAAGTGATAATTTTGTCGTTAAAATTCAGAATTTACCATCCATTTCATACTTTTTAATGTGGAATAAAGAGGATAAGAGAAACTAAAGTCCTGTGTCGAGAGAAAAACAATTAGTTTTAGTCTTTTGTAGAAACACAGAAGACCAAAAACTTTCAACATCTTGGAATGTACAGCTTGAGTGCTTTGTACGGTTCCTGTTTCTGAGGGATATGCTTTTGAAATCTCTTCTAATTTAGGTCGTACTGTACTGTACAACGAATTTTCTGAGAAATAGTCCATAGAATAAGCTTCTGTTATCGAAAAAATGGAATTATTACGAGAGAACTACGATTTCAAGAAAGGCTTGAGCGTGTGAGAGTACGGGGATCTCAAACCATCATCGGCTACTGTTTATAGATTGTATAAAGAATTTGAACGAGGTTGCAAGTTAGGGGAACACAGAAAATAAGCTGGACCTCCTTTAACTGCTGTTAACCCCGATAACATGGCTGCGGTGAAGATGGTGGAAAAGGACAACCGCATTACCTATGCAATGGTAGAGTCCAATCTGAAGATTGGATCCTCGCAAGTGAAATCAATATTGCACAAACATTTACATTTGAAAAAGGTTGTAACTCAGTTTGTACCCCATCATCTAACAGATTTACAAAAAGCAGAATTTGCCAACAAAGATATGTTGAATGCTGCAGGCCATCAAATTATTTCTAAAATTGTAACTGGCGATGAATCGTACATACCGTTTTTTGATGTTCACACTTGCCACGAAAGCCGAATCTGGATACAAGAATATTAGGAAACCCCTACGATGTTGGAAAAACAACGGGCAATGAAAAAAGTTATGTACGTAGTATTTTTTAGAAGTACGGGTTTGGTGGCCGCAATTAAATTAGAAGATCAAAAGACAATTACCGCTAAATGGTATGTTGAAAATTGTTTGCCTACTGTGTTCAGCAAAGTGCCAAGAAAGGGAATCATGTAACATCATGTAACAAAATAAAATCAAAATTATAGATTATTATTGATAGTATCCCTAAAGACAGCTGGTTGAATGCTTTTAAACTATGGTAGGAGAGAATGGTTAAGTGGATTCTTGTAAATGGCCATTACTTTGAACATATTTAAAATAAGAATTCTAAAAACTTGTATCAATCTTTCTATTCTCAATAATTGTAGCTTGTCCCTCCACAATTATTATCTTCTGTAGTTCTGTAATTTAGCATCCTTAGATCCGATATACAATGTGCTCAATTTGCTCGTGCTAAAAATATCAACATGAACATGTTCGTTGCTCAAATACATTTTTCTTGTGTATACCTCAATCGGTATCCAGACTTAGAAGATCCTCTACCGGTTGGATATGATATGATATAGATATGATACTCTCTTAAAACATTACATTTTACACGTTTAAAAGCTCTGAACTACGCTTTAAAATTTCTTCTTGAAGTTCAGGAGTCCTAATCCGACAATCCTGATCAGAATTAGCAGTTATATGAACAAAGCTACAAATCTTTTAAACAAGAGAAGATCCTAAAACTTAAAATTGAAAAAAATTATAAAACTTACATCACATACAGATAGCATGCAAGAGACAAAAATGGACATTTTCTGATTTTTTTTAATCCAGCTAGAATGTTTTTCTTCAGAAAAATAAAATTGGTTTGCTCATACCTATAGGTAATGTACATGTTCCCAAAGTTTCATATTTTTTTGAATTTCCTGGTTCGAAATCTTCCCTTGTAAGACAGCTTTGGATACGGATAGCAAATTTTTTGCTGATATCCATATATATATACACATTGTTTTGCATACAAGAACGTATGATTTCAATTTGCAGATATCTATTTGCCAAAATAATTAAAAACTTATCTTAGGTTCCTCTTAATATTTCTTTCCATTTATCTAGACCTTCACAAAAACTAGGTTTGATTTTACCTCATCGCATGATTTGTCTTTCGTTGATAAAAGAAAGATGTCGCTCTTGACTAAAGTTAATATGATTGAATATCGACATGAAACCACCTCAGTAGATAGACTTAGAGCAAAGTTTCTAGACGAAAATAAATTACAAAATTAAGAAAGAAGACATTCGAGACCAATACATAAGTAAGAATAGGCAGACCATTAAGCCCAACCACTTAGCTTTTGGTGGTGCCGACATTAATACACGGCTCAAAATTATAAACACTGAATAAGAAGCAAAAAGTAGAATACACCCTAGAATAATGAAGGCTTCAGGAAGAAGAGTAGGATTAAATTAAACTACCAAAATTCTAGCTAATAAAGAACGGTGGAAAGTGGGCAAAACGTGAAAAACAAAATGATGCAAGAGGATAATAATACCTGGAAAAAAAACTGGAGCTTTATCATAAATAACAACAGCCTTACACAAGTGTTTATGCAGTGCATCTAATCCTGTGAATAATATACATATTTATCTTTAATTTTGTTAAATATATCCTGTGCAAATACTTATTTCCATCACTGTATGTAGCCATGAGAGCGGAAATTAAAAACTATTTACTAGGAATTAATTTTATCTGACCATGTGATTATTATGGTTATTTTAAGGTAATTTTATTTCTTGCATCTAGGTTTTGTGCTTCACAGATAATTACGAAAATTGTTACGTTTTCAAATTTCTGCTAATACGCGTACGCATTTCCCTCCAAAAAAAAAATTAATTAGATGTTACACAATTCTGAAATTTAGACTAATTTCGCGAAATAAAGAAGCGTTATTGGTGCAATAATTTGATTAGAAAACCGCTAACGTTAGCGATAAAGTTACAGGTTAAAATCTTTGAAATTTTAAGATACCTATTTAATTTATTGTGGTATCCTGTTTTTGACGGCCACATCTTTTTGGTTCTTTCTTGATAACAAGTCCTATATATTAACGAACAAACATATGAATACGGGTTTTCCAAGCTGCAGTATAATAACCGCAATGATACATTATCGTCTTTGTCATGAAAATATACGCTAGAAACGGACAACACAGATGAAGGACATTCAGAAGTAGAGCATAAATATAATTTATTGTTTTAGTTTTACTTATAATCAGTAGCATTATCCCAATCATTTGATAAACGTATAATAATGAAGATTATTTTCCAACAGAAGTCAATATAAATCGCAAAATAAATTTGTGTTAACGTTTATTAATTTGTTGTTTCCTACTATTAAACTAAGCAACTACTAGGTAATTTTACTTGAGCATTTTGTAAATATGATTCATTCCTGGGTCAATATAACTTTAAGGTTATTATACGTAAACCATTCAGCAGCTCATAAATTTGGTTTTATAGTTTTCCATATAATTCTTGCATAAGTATCTATAAATTCACGACATGTACATATGTACATACATACATACGTCTATATGTTGAATCTGATCGATTACACATTTAATAAGTTGAAAGATGAGAGTGAGTCGATGTTTTCAAATGTTCCAAAACAAAATTAAGTCCTAGTAATTTAAATGATTCTGTAACGTATGTCCTAAATATATTGGCACAAATTCCATTATTAAATTAAATGATTTGCTCTATTCTCCTCCACTATGGCTCTCATCAGATCAATTCAAGCAAGTTTAAAAGGTTATTACTGTTAGGAACAATTGTTGAAGCCAGTTTTGAGCATCTGTAAAGTAATGGCTCGATGCCAAGTCTACCCAGAACATGACACAGTCTTCAGCATGATGTTCGTTGATGAACTGAAATAATTTGGGAAGACTGTTACTAAAATAGCTTTAGGTGTTCAAAGACTAGGGTTTTATTGGCGAAATTTACTACGTTTCAGGGTATCCTACTATACTGTCCAAAATGCACTCGTCTCAGTATCGACGAGCCAGTCTCGTTTATCGACTTCACCGCTTGATTTTTTACACTTCTCAACAGCCTGTCTGCCCTCAATGTGGTAAATAGCCAGAATCTTCCACTGTTTTGGAGATTAAAACGTGGTATTTCTTGCTTGCATTGAGCTATTTTATGATAAGTTATTCCACATGAAATATTTTCATTCTGTAAGATTTGGCATATTTTAGCCTTGAGCACCCATCCAACTGTGTGTATACTTTTTTGGAGTTGTAATTTATACGACATAGAAACAGAAACGCTATGGAAAGTAGTCAGAAACACAATAATGACAGTATCGGAAGAAAGTTGTGGGTATAGTAAAATAAGTAAACATTAAAACAAACAAAGTGGTAGAATGAAGATATAAAGCAAGAAATAAAACGAAAAAAACAAGCATGGAAAAACAACTTATGCAATAGAAATAATCAAACATATAACAAATAAAAGAACAGAGAATAAAAGTTAAAGAACTGGTAAAAGATGCAAAACAAAAGACATGGGAAAAATTTGGGGAGGCAATGGAAAGAGATAGCAGAGGAAATCAAAAACTGTTGTATGGAGTACTGAAACGATTAAGGAAAGGAAATGAAGTGATAAGGCAAGACCTAAGTACAGAACCGATCCTTGAAAGTATAGAGAGACAGAAATTGAAATGGTTCTGACACGTCGTGAGTATGGAAGAAACAAGGCAGATAAAGAAAGTATGGAAATCTAAGGCAATACAAAAAAGGAAGAGAGGCAGACCAAAGAATACATTGTAAAGCCACAACCTCAAATTAACAAAATATTATATTACAGTAAATAATGTAATATGTTTTTTTACTAATGGCAACTTGATATTATTTCATTTTTATTTAAATTCCTTGAATTCTGTGGCTTTTTATCGTATCTATATGTTTCTTTCAAGTAAATTTAACTGGTTAAATCAAGCTAAAACGGTCTTCATTTAACAAAATAGGTTGATCGTCGCAGTGATTAGACGGCTCACTATCGTTGTGGTGGAACGATAGGAGGGACGGTGACATTTTTTCAGAGAGTTGAAATCCGGATCGACTTACCATTCCTTATCCTCTCTCTTCTCCCTATTAGTAATATCACAAAACCATTTAAACACAATTTACAGACAAGCGATACAGCTTACAGAGTCACTGCAACTAAGCACCTACCGCACTTAAAAAAGTGAGCTCTACGACCAAAACTAATACGGCAAATTACCATATAGCTACTTATTAACTGTTAAAATAAGAAATCCTTAAAGTAGGAAAAATCTGTCAAATTTTTGAGTTTTAATTGATCTAACCCATTTTATGCTAGCGTAAAATTTTCTCTACCCACAACAACAGTTTTTTTAAAATTTAATCCTTTTAACATTTTATCAAAATAATCGTTAATAGATAGCAATATCTTTTTGAACCAAAATTAATTAGATGAAATCAGTTAAATTGCGTGATTAATAGTTTTATCTAGAAACAGGATATTTTGTTTCCGTTGCAATTTACTTTATTAATTATAATTTATCAGCATTGCAATCTACTATCATTATGACCTTGTGATAATAAATTCTTATGCTCTAGATATTACAAACCTACATTTTCGATATAAACAATGTTCCAGTTCGAACTATCTACTAATTTTACAGTACATATTTACTTTGTGCTAATGTTTATAAATTAATGGGTGTTAATAAAAAAGTGTTCAAAACCAAAATCCTTAAGTTCATGTATATGAAACACAAAGCAACTTATTTTTGACCGCAAAAAAGACATATTTATATTAAACACATAGATATACACGTAAATAACATCTACAAGGACAGTAAAGCAGTTGAGAAGGAATTGATGCAACTCGTTGTAAACAAACTGGTTTGCAACTCGTATAATTATCTTAATTTTTAAAAATATTAGATTACTTTATGCACCGGGGTCTAGACATGTTTATAAATATACGTAAGACTGCATTCAAGTATATTCATAAGTGTTATTTACTTTCATCAATGACAAATATTATGTGGATAAAAATTATATTTAGGTGGTTCCCCTATTGATGCATTACGTTGCGTTTTTCATTAATACATTTTATCTTTGGAATTTGTCACATTATTAAAAGAAAAAGAGCTATAATGTTATTTTATTTCGCTTTTTTGAAATTTAAAATATTCGCAGAACGATGTAATTAGTGATAAAGTAAGATAAACTCCGTTATTAGTAATAAATTTACATTCATTACACTCATTATTATACCAAATAACCAACCAACACACACCTACAAGAATATTCCGTAGATTCGTAACACTTGATTTTTCGGGGAAGTCCTCACTAAACCAGGAAAATACCTATTTGAACTACAAGAAACCTGTTTACCAATATATACTGAATATTATTACCAAATGCCACAGAAATTTTCTGAGAAGTACCTTTGTATTCATAAATTGTATAGGTAGATATGTTCTTAGTAAACAGGTTAAATTATGTAATTTAATCGGGGAGATTTCCAAATAGGAATTCACAACCACTATACAAAGTGACTGTTACATAAACAATAATTGGACACCGTGTTAGTAGAGGTGAAGATACAAGAGCTTTTATAATTAGATGGTAATGTTAGGTTTATAGAGATGTCTGCAACAGCTTTATTATTTAGTATTCTTTTTACTACTACTATTCTATCAAATCGTAAATGTTAGACTTGGACACAATACTACGATCTTCAGTAATCTCTATTTTTGAAAACTCCTTTACTGAAATGCTTTGTGATCCTAGGATAACCATTCACTTATTGCGACAAACTCAAAGTCTTGACCATACTCAACAATGCTTCAATAATATTGAGGTCATTCCTACTGACGATAAAGTCAATCGTATACCAAAAATGTTTTCTAAATAGAATTCTAATCTATGCACGAACATTTCAAACACAGTAAGAGGTTGTGCGAAACTTTTGCTGATAAATCTTAGTCACTCAGATGCCCAGACTCGCTTAGGTCGAATTCATCACCACACCCTTCCGTAATATCCATCTTCAAGGGTTAATTGAAGTAACAAATATTCAGCGGATACACAAACGTGAAGAAAATGACAAGAGTCGCAGCAAATCATAATAGTACGTCGCTAATGTAGCATCGCATATGCTGTAACAATAGATAGAGCTAAATGGATAAAAAAATCGCTACATAACAATTAAATTCATTCGTCGTTCATTGTAGAATTTATTTATGTCATGTTTTGCGCACTAAACAACATTTTGGACTTCCCCAAGAACAGATGTGTAACAGGTGTAAAGATCTTACATTAAAACTCTTAAGTTTAGAAAATATCTTTAAGAGAGTTGCCGTTGCTACCTATCAAATTTGTTCATAAAACATGAAACATACAAACAGAGACATTTTATAATGTTTAGGAACTTCAGGGCCGTTAATTCCTGTACAAGATCCAGTTTACTTAGCACAGTTGTTTGACTCAAGACATATTATTATATGCACGCAGAAACTAAAGAAGTCAAAAGTCCGAATGAAAGAATCAATCTTGCAGGGCATTCGTTGACACTACCACTTCAAAAAAGTACAACAATTTACCGGCAATAAAATAAAAAACATTAAATTTTGGGTTTCTAGAGATGATGGCAGCTAACAAAATTTCATCACATTATATATGATTGTGAGAAAAATGACTGCACAGAAGTCTCGCGATTTATAAACAGCTGCGCGAACGAAAAATACTACAACGGACTTCCTGAAAGCAAAGGCCTATTTGAGATAACTTTTTAAAATATATTTTAGCGCAGCACCTGAATAAGTTGATGAAGAGCTCAGGCATTTTATAAAGATATAATAAGCTCGGTTGCAAATGTGATTTCAAGGATTGTAGGCTCCTATGACAAAGATCAAAAATCGGTAGTAGCAGCACCACAACATTTAATTAATTAACTCGGGATATGCGTTTCGAATCACTATCCATCAACATCAATTCATCATCAACCGAATTTCGTATTCGGTTGGTGATGAGGGCACGTGAGTTTTCGAAACACGTGTACCGAGTTAATTAATTAAATGTCGTCGTGATGGTGTTACCGATTTTTTACCTGTAACACTAGTTGTGTTAAACAACCAGAACGAAAATAAAATTCCGTTGTAACTTTTCTGTAACAGTTATTGAATTTTTAAATTTAAATTTTTTTTTGTGGCTGGAAAAAGTCGCTAAAATAACTTGGGTGTTTTTAGTAATAAGCGATTTACTGATTCTCTACCATCGTTATAAACTTTTGCAAAGCGTTTGCACTAATATATAACCAAAACATACTGTAATAATACTGTTAATAACAAAAAATTGTAGACGGTGAATGTCTTTGTCCGGATGCATAAATTGTCGGTCACCAGCGTAAACATTTTTTTGTTCATTCATGGTTTGTTAGCTTACACATATTATCGAAGCCAAACAGGTTGGTTTAATGTAGATTGTTGTTGTTATAAATCTTCATGTATTATCTATAGGAAATCTACCACAAGTAATCTTTTGAAATAGTACGATACCGAAACGTCATTAAAATGTACGGTGGGTCAATAAATTATTTGCTCACCTAAAAACATGAAATACATATTTAACTTCATCTAAATATAATTTAATATTATTTACCTAGTTATGAAAAGATATGCTATTGCGATAATTATCCCTGAGATAAGTTTCAATGATTGATTTGAAATTTGAACACAGAAACATCGGAAGTTTCTATCGAAAGAAAGCATACAATAAAGATGTAACATTCTGCCAGTAAAATGATGCCCCACAGGTTATAAGAACGCGGAGAGAATTCTCTTAATTGAATATGTGCCAAAAGGAACTACAACTGCAAGAAATGTCTGGAAAGCCACAATTCAGGACGTGAAAATGGCTATATGCAAAAAAGACATCGCAATTATGCCCAGCAAACTTTGCTTCTGCAGAGCAGTTACAGGATACATGAAGGACCTGTTATTAAAACAGTAGGTAAGGGAAAAGTGGGAGCAGTGGGACACTTGCTATTTTACAACAACGAAATAAAAAAATCTATTTGAGGCTGATTTCTTGTTTAAGTAAATGACACTGGGTTCTGATTCATCTATTTTCTTCTTCGTCCTAGCTGCGTAATGAATGATTTTTCTTTGATACTATCGTCAAATATTTCATCACTTTTATGATCAACTTCCTTTTTCCTGGTTCTTTTTCTCTTATTTCATAAGTCAAAGTGAAGACATGGCATCTTCTTTAGAGATGCTGCTCTCGATGCCTCTTCAATAGTTTGTTTTTTTTTTTTCGAAATGGATGCTGAGATAATAGGTAAAAGAATAGTTTATCCTTTCATCCTTTCTCTGTTACTTGAGTTTCGAAGAAATTATTGGGAAATGGTCTAATATCCTGTAGCAATATAATTTTCTGTAAGAGAACTGTGACGAACAACGAATCCATCTGGTTGTGTTTCTGTGAATGAATGGGCAGTTTCTTCGAATACGTGTTCAGATGGATGAAAAATTGTTTGAGTGATCTGTAACATTTCTTTAAACGAAGTTGGCGTTATGTTTTTCTACTGAGGATATGTTCATAAGCTATATTCACCTGCTTCACCAGATGATGATGCAATCGTACTTAATCCATAATTGTATTTTACTCGCTTTTAAAAATTTTGAAAATATGAAGCTGAATTAATATTTTGTTGTCTTTATTCCTTGCAATCTTGTATTTGCTTACAGATCCTACCAATGCTGATACTGATATAAAAATATGTATCAATTTACCTGATGAACAAGAAAATTATTATTCGTGCAAAATTGTTAGGTCTATATAGGGATGATTGTTCTTCAAAATCGATTATTTATGAATGGACAAAATTGTTTAAATATCGAGCCGTTTTGTTAATATTAAATAATGAGGTATATACAAATATGGCTGAGATTATCCAAATCAGTTCTAAAATTCATCGTATTACTAATGGTTTGTATGTAATACACATCAGAGACATATGTTTCATATAGTTGTTTTCAGTAGCAATAACAGAAGTGCTATCAAAATCCATTGTGTGTTTATTGTGTAAACAGTGGGAAGAAAGAGCAGTACTATCCGAGTTCTTAGAACAGTCTCTACTGTGTTGGTAGATGCGGTTTTTTAACCACTGACCGGTAGTATCTACATAAATATACAAGTTCACAGTTCCTGCAGGGGATGTGGTAGATAACATTAGAATGGAGTGTCCTTTACTCTAGAGAAGACAGACCCTACGTAGTGGTATTGTAGAAAGCCAACTTAGTGGTGGGATATTGGAGAAGTAATTTCTTTTTTTCCGATTAATATGGTATGTAGGGGAATTTAACAAATTTATATTGAATATTAAGAGAACTATGAGAGTTATTGGTATTATGGGGGAGGTAATATTAGAATGGGTATGTATTCAAGGATGTTGATCTAGCTAATTTCTTGGAGTATTCATTCTGTGAAAAGAATTCTGCAAGACGAGTCTTGAGGTTATCATGAAATTGTGGGTGAGCAATTTTAAGAATTCTATTCTTTAAATTGCACGTAAAACATTTTCATTTGCATGGGGTGGTTGTAGTAATAGTTTAAATAGCGACCAGAAAAGGTGGGTTTAGTATACCAATCAAGGATAATTTCTTGGTACGGAGTTCTATGTACCTACTCTAGTATCTAGAAAGGGAATGGATTTGTTATGTTTGAGTTCAATGGTGAACTCTATGTGCGGGTTGAAACTATTGAAATGATGGAGAATGTTGTCTTCCTCATCTAAGGGAATGGAACATATCAGGTCGTCGACATATTTGTAGATGAAAGGTAAAGAGAATGAAAGTTGAGGTATCACCTGTTCAAGAAGGTGATCCATAACTATTAATGCCAAATGTTTCTTTATAAAATCCAACATTGAAGGAGAAGGTGCAGTTGGTCAGCAAAAACTTCCTAATGAAGCTGTATAATAAATAAAATTTGGCCTAAAGGAATACAAGTGTTATTTCCTTACAAAGGATTTTTCCCATTGGCTACTAACCTCACTAGTTCACATCTATATCTACGTTTAGATAATGCTATTATCCACAAAGATATTTTGCAGACAAACCAAACGAATTTTTTATAACGGATTAGAGATGTTATTAGAATGATGTAATAAAATTAAAAAAAAATGAATTTGTATTGCTATTGTTTGGAACATTTTTCTCCTGCCTAGTTCGGGAATACAAAAACGAACCGTCATACTATTACAGAGCCCTAAGGAATCATTGAATATTTAAAAAAATGTAATTAAGAGCTACTTATTTTTAGCACATAGAAATGTAAACACTATCAAATGATCGTTAAACAATGAGCACCTTTCACGCACCTCTAGCCAGCTCAAGCAAACAATGAAATAAACCACAATTTTATGAAACCTCCCGAATTTGTCATAATCAGTGCATGGAAAGCACTTAAGAGAATATTGTAGGCACATCTATGTATGTACATTATGTTAGCCTCTGTAGAGTTAAATTTTAAGTTGTACAATGGACAAAATTTCCCTTGACTACTACTTATAGACACGAGCCCATTTCAATACTACCATAAAAGTGAAAGCCAGCACAAAAGATCATTATATAATCTTGTAGTTAATATTTATTATTAACTAATTAAGTTTACTTATATGACATTTTCTAATGTACGCTTTAAAGGTATAGCTTGAATATAATCAACCAATCTTATTCAAAACATCGTTAAGTTTCGAAACCTTGAAAATATTCAGAATGTATGTACTACGTTACAACTACTTAACATTGTTAAATGATTCTTTCTATATAACTTGATAATACTATAGTAAATGTTTTTGCTCTGATTGGGAACATCAACTACTGCAGATATTTCCAGAAAAATGAAAAATCAGAAGTTTTAAAATGATATCATTAAGTGACCACATCTTGTTATGATTTTAGCGTATTCAAAAATTAATG
The DNA here is from genome assembly GCA_023690525.1 of Holotrichia oblita. NCBI lineage: Eukaryota > Metazoa > Arthropoda > Insecta > Coleoptera > Scarabaeidae > Holotrichia > Holotrichia oblita. The sequence goes on along the minus strand of CM043020.1, from coordinate 16,592,125 downwards.
CGGATAGGAATCCTCCGGCAAGCAAACTGTGATAAAGATAGGTTTTTCCCATGAGGATCACAATCACTATCAATAAATACTTATTTTCATTTACTAGATACATGCGTGGTGGTCTTACTTAGTACTAATTGGAAATTATGAAAGTATATATACCTTACTATAGTCAATTAAAATCTAATACCCGTATGAGAATTCCAGTAGCAACGTAATTTGTTAACCGGTTACTTCTTCACGTGACGAAATATATACATACGTAATCGGTCTCAGTTCTTGAAACTCTGATACGACCGTGTAACAGTTCCACCGTAGGAAATCCAGACTACAACGACGACGATAAAACGAAGATCTGGAAGAGAGCGTAATCTATTTTTCTGTAGCGACAGAGCTACACATATTGAGAATCATTTATTTTGTGTCTACCGAACGTAGTGTGTTTCGCAATTGAAAGTGTGATAAAGTTTATCACTCAATTGAGGTGATATTATAATTTATTTTCAAAGTTATAATTATCAAAATGTGGTTACCGCTCGCGCTACTGTTTACTATACACATACATTCTGCAATCAGCCGTAAGTACCTCTAAATAAATAATATTTTGAATGCGTGCAATTAAATTTAGAAACAATGCTGTATTGAGATCGTCGAAATTTAACCTTATGTGCGCTCACACAACAGAAACCTTGTCAAAATAACTAACTATATGAAGGCCAATTGATTTACATATGTGAGGTGTTTCTTACAACACTGAAAACAACAAATGGAAGCATGGATTTATACAATTAGGTTTATCCGTTTTCAGTTACTTATCTATATTTTCTTGGTTAATATTCTTTTTTTTTTACTTTTTGTACCAAATAACGCGATTTTTTTCTTCCTGGAAAATGTCGTTTTAGTCGTCTTTTTTCTCTTTTAATATCAGTGATTGTTACGGTCAGAGGTTATGACATGGCACAATATATAATATCAGTCTACTTCTATAATATGTGTTGCATCAAAATATTTATGTATAAAGTAGGTACATTTACAGTGGAATCTAAAATTATAGAAACACTTCCCTACGAATTGACATTAGTTCAAGTTGTTGTTGTGTGAGTATGTATAAAAAGAACAATAATAATGTAAAAAATTAATTGAATTCAGAGACAACTTCGCTATTGGGTTTTCTTCTATTTTATATAAACACTAAGTTAATGGACTACTACGTCAGTGAAGCATATATAGTTCTTCTCTTAGAAGCATCCTGAATTACACTCAAACTTAGCAAGATTGTTTTTGTCAGTGAACCAATTTTGAATCCCATCTATAAGCAATAAAAAATAGCCAAATCTAATGGCTACAAAACGTAATTAGGGTAAGGAGTTTATTTTGAAGTTATAATTCCTTGTACTATTGCTACGTTAATGAATTTAATGCTCTACCTTGATTTGTCTGTTAGATCAAGTAGACCAATTATTGATTTTAAAGGAGGAAATGTTTGTAAATAACAAAACAGATATAACACACATTCTGGAAAACCTAATCTTTGTTAGTCTGAAATTTCTTCTAAGATCTTGGTGTGCAAAAGAAATCGCTCTATCCTGGCAATATAACCCTTTTACTTATAGTGTGATCTCCCAAAATATTTTTAAATGTTCTATAACAACTGCTGGCCTTTTTAAACCCATTTTGCTAGTTACAGCGTTCATTCAAAGCAGGTTTTAATTTATCTTCTAACCATGTCTCATTTATAGCTTCTTAACATACTTTTACATTAGATATACAATGACAACAGGTCTACTATCGTTGATGACAATATATACTTCCATGTCTAGACAGCATTTGGTTTTTAATATGGACGCAATGTCTGTTTTTTTTTCAATGGCAGCACAATTTTGCGAGATATTTTCATTGTCGAACCAGCACTGTAAACATGTTACCACTTTACTTTAAAACATTTTCTAGAAAATAACAATTGACAAAAACTCCTTCACCAAGCATTTTCATTTTGCGTGTTGTCATTCTGCACATTAATTAGGTCGAAATTATTAGAAAATTTTCTTTGAGGCAACCCTAACAAGGTTAAACTATTTACAGATTTTATAAAATGACCTTGTTTCAGTGCTTGTGGAATTTTTCCAAACGCTAGTAATGCTGGCCTTTCAGATAACACCATATTATTTTAGTACCTTATTCGACATTTTCATAATTGTTTTCCTAGGTGACAGGATTGGCTCCTGATTTTAGTTATTTAAAGTCTGAAGTGCACGTCAACAGACTACAAAATTTAGCTAAACTGCAAAATCGTTTTAGAGTTGAAATGCGCTGAATTAGCCCAGAAATAGATCAAAATGTATAATTATGCATTTTCTCGTATTCAACTGTCATTGCTAAAAAGAAGTTAACATTGGAAAATAATTAATATTAAAAAAAAAACAAATGATATTTGAAAAAATATATTTCCACTGAATTTATTCTGTCCTTTAAGAGCGCCACTGTATATGGAGTCGGTTTTTCGTTTTGTTCCACGTCCACATTATCTTGAAAACCAGTCTCAGAGTGAAGGACTGACATGTTAGAAACAATTCCATGAAATTTATTTTCAACAATCTCTTATTTATATCGGACCTTCAAACTTTTTATGATGTCCTGATTTAAGAGTTGCAATTTTGTAAATAAATGGCTTTCAGGATTTGTAATAAAAAGTGGACAGGAAAGTCCCTATGTAAAAATGTTTGACCTTTGACAGTGTATCTGTTTTATGAACAAAACGTTTCTAAATTTCTGAAGTTATTCCTGTTTACTATTATTTTAATAATCTACTTGAAGCGTCCTCTGCAAATAGTTTAATTTTTTCATGCCTGTCATATTCATTACTAAGGATCATATTTATAGTCCATCCTTGAGGTTGTGCCGACGCTTAAGCACGCGATTTTGACGTAAATGTTATTACAATCGCGTGCTCAAGCATCGGCACAACCTCAAGCACGTGTGTGGTGGGTGCTTAATTGCAGTGACTTCTAAAGTTGTATCGCATGTTTGACTCCCTTTGCTCCAACAGTCAATGGTAGGTCGATCAGATTCCAATTCTCGGAGGAAAATGTCACCGTTCTTCCGGAGAATTGAAACCCAGCTCCTGTAGCTCCGCCACAACGATAGCCTAACCACTGTGCTTATCGATCCGTTTAACGAAGTTTTAAAAAATCCGGATTATTATTGTGGAATAATGCATCCAAGGTTTATTCATAGTAATTACACTGTCCAAAAAATCATCTTCATTTCGAAAATGTACAAAAAACTGCATACACATCGATGTTCGAAACAACAGTCATTAATTTTATGAACAAAACACAAGCTCAGCTATCCATAATCTATAAATTATAATATAAATTATAATAAAACCCGATCCATGTTTTCAATTTAAACATTGAATTCTCTTGATAATTTTTGATGCAACTAGTTAGAACAGGCGCATTATATATGTATTTCTAATAACGAACAATGAATAAATGACATAAATTCAGAAATTCTTTCAGTCAAAATGTCTTTTGCCAATTTTTCTCTCAATAGTTTTTCGTCTTCACAACAATCTTCGATAACGTGTTGATTGCATAAAATTTTAGCGGACCTTGCATTATTACTTGCTAGTTTACATTATCCACGAGTCCCTTTAAGATGGAGAAAAAGTTGTTGCGAACAAAAGCTCTCGAAATTATTTCCACAACTTTCTTCAATTTTCGATGAAAAGGTCCATGAAAGTTTTGTGATCCATTCTACTGCCAATGTTTAAAATAAATTAAGGATTGCCCTTCATTCTAGCCATGAACGAGAAATTAATGGAGCTTTAATCTTAAATTCTTGTCGTATCGTCTCTAAGGAATCGTGAACAAAGATATGCTTTGGGTTTTCTTTAAGGTTTTGCTATCTTTTACATTACATCCTTATTCCTTGTATATCAGCATATTATAAATTGCCCCGTTGTTGGCTACCTTTCCGTCAGTTTTTGAACAATGTCTAAGTTAATTCTCCTAAAGCTAAATTGCCTCAAATCTTTGTTTTGTATTGGAAACTATATGAATATCTAGGGGTTTAGGATAACCGGTAAGCGCATTACACAGTACAACTTTCAAAAGTAATAATTAATGGTATTTTTTATTTTGGCAATGAGTTTTGGTCCTCTCATTGTTCCAATAGATATTATTATAATTTTGTGTGCTATAGATAATAGTTCTCCTTCTGCTCATAATATTGCAGTCATCCTTAATTACATTTTCATCTTGTTTATGTTATATATGTAATTGCTTTATAGAAGAGCTGTAGATTTCATTCATTCATTGTTATTTCCAGATATATTTCTAAACCTTTCCAGTACTTTTTGTCACTCGTTGCCATATCCTTTTTAATATTTGTTTACTCTTTACTTCTTTTTGTTTTATATTGATTCTATCTTGCAAGTCTAGTAAGTCATTTTTCCTATAGTTTAAGTTTTGCGGATCAAATGTTATTGCACGAGCTGTGCTCCACACTGAACATGGAATATAACAAAACAGCATTTTTGGGCCCACCATTATCCAAAAATAAAGATTGAAAGCTTTTACAAAACGCAATATCCAATTCAGAAGTAATTTTAACTGGTATTTTATTGTTTCTTACATTATTATGACTCAGAATTAGAATTCAGAATTATGAACAGAATTTATGTAATTATAAATAGTAATTTATAAAGATGCAACAGCAGCTCTACATACAGATTTTAGAAAAATAAAGGTAATGAAGTAGTAATATGTAAAGAAACGAAACATTGTAAGTAAGAAAAAAATGCACATTGCATAGATTAGTGTTGACCTTGACGATCTTGTGGTAACCTGGGACAACCTAAGTATTTGAAAGGATTGTGATAGAGTGCAGAATTTGCATTATTGTCCGTGTTCAATAAGTTATCTCATTTTGGGTAATACAGTATTACCACAAAACAATTTTACCTTCTAGTTGATAGTGGTTATTAATAAACACCAAGATGGCTTTAATATTTACATGGACAGGCTTTGTCTATGTTTCAATCCAATCAAACGTGGATGAAAGATGTCACTTATAGTAACGTATTTAACAAAACAAATTTTAGATTCATTCAATTTCATTCATCATTGAAATTTTTTGTTTTGTTGTTTTCTTATAATATGCTTCTTTCTGTTTAGCTTTAGTGGACTAATCAGCTAATCATTCTGGTAATACCTTACTTTTAAAATAAACTTACACATTTCTTGTTAAACACGTTATTATTGTTTATCCTACAGTAATTGCATTTTAATAGTCAGCTAATAATGTCGATGTTGATACTCATTCTTGATAAAAATTATTCCAAGTAAAAAATTGTATTTTAAATTTACCACACAAGGGACAATAGCGCCCTAAGGTCATAATCATAATTAATTAATAGTTTTAATATATAGACTACTAGTTCCTTATCAGTGTCTCATTATCAGTTATTAATGGGATATTTGAAAGAGACAATTTTCTATAAAATAATGTTTGTTAACATCTATAAATAGAAAAAGATGAAGATGATGAGATTGCAACTGAAAATTTGAAAAAATCTCAAAAATCCAACTTTAATCAAGATTGAATTTTTTCATTAGCAATCCATAACTTTGTTTTACACAAAATACATGAAATAATCGAAGCAGGTATGTAAATAAGGGCTTGATTTGTAGGCCAAAATGTACTGAACGTAATGCAATTTAAACGAAAATAATCAGACAGTCCAGTACTGAGTAATTAAGGAAATTGATACCTCAAAACACAGTATGAGGTCGAAAACAAAAATTTTATTTGGATTGATGATTCAATCATCAATTTTTTCTGATCATAATCCTATCTTAATCTCCATTGGGGGGGTCGTGCAAGAGCATCAAGACTACCTACCAACTCAGCAACGACAGACCGCATTTTATTGATAAAATTGACAACACAGAGAATATTTACGAATTTAACAAATGGCTCCCAACTAGTAGCAAAATCCTATTGCATGACATGCGCAGATCCATACAATACACGCAGAAAACTACCCTACCTACCACCACCTAGCAAATGCGCTTTCTATCAAATTCTAAGTATTTCACGAGTTACATTGATGGGACATGATTACGTCACTCATTTACAAGGACAGGTCTGTGTGAAAGGCAATAAAAGCTTTTAAATTCAACAAACAAAATGAAACTAACTGAACGAGTCCGCTTCAGGGACTTGACGACGTCGCATACAACCTCTGAGAAATGCTGAAAGTCAGTTCACGAGACCAATTTGGACGACGATTTCGACGACAAATTTGAGGTTCAGATGGAGGCTATAAAGTCTACCCTGCCCAAACTGGTAG
>CM043020.1:16492169-16585276 GCA_023690525.1 Holotrichia oblita | reverse complement strand
ATTAAATTGTTCTGCTACACATACGTTTTACGACTCTCTTCCAGAAGGAAACTCATCACTTTCTTAGCGGCGAAATGTCGAGTCTGAATTATATTTTTGTATTCTAGTATTTACTTTACTATGGCGCGGTCAAAACCCAGCAGTCCTCATAACAAATAGCTAAATTTTTTCAAAATCATAGAAATGTTGCAGTACATATCCAATGAGATTAAACAATGTACGATAAGAGAACAGCATTTTGTGTCAGATCGTATCGAAGGCTGTCTCCATATCCAGAAGATAGATCTAAAGCCATCTGAAGCGTTAGTAACTAGTACATCCCCTGAAATCTTAACTACTCATTATCGTTGACGTAGGTGGCAGGGAGATACCAGTGACTGACGCTTTCAGCAACTTTGGAATTAGGTTTATCGAAGATATTTTCTAGAATCAGGAAAATGCTGTTTATAGTGGAAGAAAAACACTTCATAATAAGTTATCTAGTAATGTGCATAAATGATAAGTGTCGATAAGGTTGATGAGGGTTTCAGATGTTTATCTGTATAGTTTGATTAGCGATGATTTCTGTCTGAAGAAGAGTCTGGTAATATTTAAGGAAAGAATAAAAGAAGCTTACTGCCATTTTCTTTTTTATAGTGGCAACGAATCCATCATCTGCTTCAATGAAGCTCACACCATGAAAGATAGTGAGTCAGTTACTTTCTAGTATAGACCTAAGGCCTTTGGTTCTTTGCAATAACTTGCTCATACTATTACTTAAGTAGTTTGGTAAAGGCTTTAATCTCTAATACTAAAGTTCGATGTTTAAGTTAGTCAACCAGCTTGGTAAGATTAGGTTTTTTATCAGCTAAATTGCTAGTAAAATTACTCATGAATTCATTCACTTCTTTTGGGAACGCCTCCAAAATTACAGTAATCCCCAATAAGTAAGAACTCTTGGGCTCAAATCCATTCTCCGATAAAGACTTGATACAAGTTTTTCTTCAGTAGATAATAATAATAGTTTATTTGTCCAACGGCAAACCACTTACAGGACATTATAGACATTAAATAACAGGAATACAAACTAATAATAAATAGATACCTAAATAAATCAAATACCTAGAGGAAAATACAACAAATAATACGATATTCTAGTATGCGAGGTTGTTTGTAATCCTGCAATTATCATAATAGAGGTAATCGTAATCATATCTTATATTATATTAATTAAAATCGGTAACAAAGGTGTACGTTAGATGACTTTAACATATCATTTGTCCTAGCTCTGGGAACTCTAAACGTTGCATTCACGCGTGTGTTACAAGAGGGAACATGCAAAAATCAAGTTATCTAAAACGGTAGGTAGTCTATTTTGTTGTAAATTCGGATAGGCTTTGAAAGTTGTATGTGGTAAGTAAAGTAGCATAATCCCTATTACGTTCTGGATATGTTCCTGTCATACTAAATGTTAAGTATTTTAGAAATTTCTTTTGAAGCCGTTCCAACATCAGGTGTTGGTATGTATAGTAGGGAAACTAAACAGTAGAAGCATATTCTAGCCAACTTCGCATTAATGTGTAGTATAATGTTGTAATTGTAGAGATGTTGTTGAAGCTTCTACATGATTTAATTAAAAATCAAGTGCCTTTGATGCAGATAAGCACGTTGCAGATATATGATCTGAAAATGAAAGGTTAGAGTCAAATAGTATTCCCACATCCTTTATACTAGTAACTCTGGTAACAACTTCATCTCCCACTGTGTAATCATAATGGATCGGATTCGTACGCTTTGAATAGGATACTATAAAACATTTGTTGACATTTAAAAATATCTTGTCCGTACACCACTCATTAATCTTTAAAAGATTTCGCTGCAGTTCAGTACATCAAGTCATCAAGAAAATTCACAACAGTACGTATATATCTTAAGATCATCTGCATATCCAAGTAGTTACAGTTCAAATTCAATAACAAATCATTGATATATATGTTGAAAAGCAGGGGTCCCAGATTTGGTCTTTGGAGCACACCAGAATATATAAAGAACTGATCTGAGTCATAACCGTTATACCACACGTAGCCCCTTCTGCGATAAAAATATGATGTCATCAACTGCAAAAACGAAGGGCAGAAGCCAATGTGATTTAACTTGCTAAGGAGCAATCCACGATCTATAGAGTCAAAGGCCTTTGAAAAGTCCGTATACACAACATCAGCTTGACAACCCTGATCTATAGTAGTACAGAGAAATTGGGTTATGAACGCAAGATTTGTTGTTGCCACTGGGAAGGGGAGGTTGTACATTTCTATATATTCTAGTGTATATGTTCCAGTATTTTAGCAAAGTTTATTGTTAATAAATGACCAAAATGTTTTTGGATTCTGAATAATTTTATTTTCAGTTCTATGGAGATAAGTACTGTAAGCTAGTTGTGTTTTTTGTTTTAGTAGTTCACGAACTCTTTTAAATTCTTCATAATAATAGCTTGAGTTTGAACATTTCCATTTCCTGAAATATATTTCCTTCGTGCGTATAAGCTGTTTGATTCTACTGGTAAACCAATGTGGATATCGACAGTTACAATATTTAATTTTAGGTACAAATTTTTGCAGTAGTGGATAAAGCGTCAGGTAAAAGTTATTCGTAGCATTGTCGACGTTTGTATGTGTTAAAAGAAAAGACCAATTAGTTTCAGCCAATGCATTTTGGAGCTCTCAAAACTCAGCTTATATTACTCATTCTACGTCTCTAAAAAGTTGATTCTGAACTTATTAGGGCTAATCTCAGTTCCACGTAACTGCAATTACTTACTTTTTTTCTATTTTCCGTTCGGCATATTTGCAACTAGAACAAAAGTATTCTGTCAACGTCAATATATATTCTCAAAGGAACGACAAGATTAAGTAAAAAAGCACAAAATCGTTTCTGTTTTCCAGATATATTACGAGTTTCCCAGAGATTTTCAAACAAATGCGTATATTCCATTTATATATTTCCTCCTTCCTTTTCCTGAAAAATACGAACGCAGACAAAACAACCACCGCACCGTTATATATTTCCCCGGCGTTGCTAGCTGACTCAACAGAGTAGGGTCCGCCTTCAACACGCGTTCTGACCGAGTGATGCATGGGGAAATGCGTTATTGATTCTTAGCGCTCCTCTCTCGTCATACCCTAACCAACGACACATTGCTCTACATTGACTCCCCCACAGGCACTTGGATACGCACCCTCCTGCAAGTGGGGAATTCTGGCGCTCCTCTCATTTCGAGAACGCAATCGTAACGTGCTCGAAATACGTATACATAGACGTAGTATGTTGTACGTGACAGTGGCAGATATACGTAAATACATAAGTTTCAGTATATAGGGTACGTTATTCCATCAGTATTTCACTGCGCAGCCCCTCAGTCTTTCTTTTAATATGACGTAGTTTTAATCAGGTAATGAGGGTACGCGCGAATTGCAAAGAATTAGGGTTATGTGTCATGTCGGATGTAGGGGAAGATTCTGAAGCCCTTTGTGAGGAATCTATGCATTAGTTATACATATACGCAGGACTGTAATAAAGCATGACTAATTTCAGGATATAATCTTTTCTTTGGATAACCGTTATAACGGCCATACGTTGCGAATATCATTAGAAATTTTTGAATAGATATGTCAACTTATTTGACAAATCCTTATAAATAGTATTCAACAAAGAAGTTCCTGCACAACAGTTTATTTATTGGTGAATACAAAATAGAATTGCAGCATCTGATAAAAATTTCATCAAATTGGGTAATTCCTACGGTAACGATAGCGTTAAGAAGGGGAGAAAAATAAGAAGCTAACACCAAGGCAGTGCTAATCGATATTTCGGTTAGCCTCTCGTAGTAATATAACCGGAAGCCAAATAAAATCTGATTTGAATTTGCTTGGAGACGGGTACAACACATTTTGTCCGCACGTAGAAGTTTTTGATGGTAGATATGGTTACAAAATTATGTTTAATAAAGCGAAGCTGAAGCAAGACGGAAACTTGTGGCGACTAATTTCGATGATCCTGTGGTGTTAAACATTACTGATATATTTTGCTCAAGAAAACTAAAATTTGAACGATAAATTGAAGCAATGTTTCCGTCTGTTCTGCCAAATAAACAACAGATTGGCTTATTTGAAAGAATGTCATGGTGCTATAATTGCCAAGTTACTAGCTTTACCCGAACCAATAACACAGCCACACAAAAAAAAATCTTGAGTCTGGGGATCAGACCATGTTTTCTAGATGTTTTTGGAGTCGCTGAAGCCGAATTCGAGGTCCGAAAACCCCCATCACGCGAGGATTTCGACATAATTTAAAAAAAACCGCCAAAAATTCTTATTAAACCATTGACCAAATTGGTAGTCAATATGAAGAATCGACATTTTGAAGTTACTTTGAGTGAAGGATCGATACTGCTTATCAAGTTTAGGCCAACCCACAATTTTTTAGTTATTTGTCAATTTTAAGTTAATGGGTCTGTAGATATTTGGTAACTTTTTAGCTTTTTTTCTTTCTCTTAGGGTGTCGTTCTTTGTAAGCTAAGAAAGAAAAGATCAAACACAGGTATTTATTAACATGTTTTGAAATAATGTTAGAGCACAAAGAACTGAAAAGAACGTTGTTACACAGAAAATAAAATACTCGTCCCTTAAAAGTTAAGTTTCGTACTACTCCAATCTTTCATTTCTTTTAATTTTTCTAATAAGATATTGCTGCTATCTTGATCTATTTGAACAGGTGGTAGTGAAGTTCTAAATAATTCAATTTATTTTTGCATCAATAAAAAGCATTTACCTAATGGTTATTACACATTTTCACGATCACCTTATTGTTGAATCGTATTGTGTTAGACCCTGTGTAAAGTATTAACTAAACTTTATTTCCCTCTACCTTTTACGATTTCATAATTATCTTTTATTTGTTAGTGCCCTTAACAGGAGGTTTAGTTCATTAGTATATTCTATGTACAGTTTTACTGCTCTTGCCAAGACAAAAGCTTTGTTCCACGTATGCAAGCAACTTGAACGTTTTTGGGAAGTACTAGCAATGATTGTTGTCTTTAACAACATCTATTAACCTAGCACAAACTAGTTGATTTTATATATGATGTGTTAATAAAGAAATATGTACATGTCATAGCCAACACAATTTAACAGTTTTGTAATCTGCACTTCATTATATTTTTCTATTTTGTATATACAAGGCAAAAATTAAGAACACAACACATTTTGATTTATTTCGAGGAGATTTATAAACTGTTTGATACAGTGTGACACACTTGGAAAGTCTTTGGAAGGTAATCAAGATGTATTCTTAATTTCCAGCTTTCATTGAGTTGGCCATAAATGTCTGGTTCCAAAAAGCTTGGCCATTAATTAACAAATTCTAATCAGTAATGATGTCTGCCAATCTATATGTCGCTGATGTCAGACAAACGAAAGCTCTTGGCGAAAAGCAATTAATTTTGGTTGTGAACCAATCACTAGCTGATCATCTTCAATTAAACTAGGATGCAATATCGAATTGATTAATTAAGTTTACAAATGTTCACTTATTCTCAAACAATGCCAAAAAAAATAAAAAGTTTGTCACCTATATTGCCATTCAAAATGGTCACTATCTACGGAAAGAGAAAGAACAACGAAGAGTTTTTTTTTCAAGTTATTAATTTCACACATTTTAACGATTGTCGCCCTTTATCTTTATTGTGCCTCTCCGTTCCAACAGGTCTTTTCTACAGAGAAAAAAGTGCAAAACTTATTCGTGTAAGACGTATAAGACATGAAACAATATTATTTGGAACAAACTTTTCAAAAATTATAGAAAAGAAGTTCAAACATGATATTCTTGCCGTACTTCGACATTACAATAGTATAAAGGACAGTCGGCTGGTGCCAATTAATCATGTCATATGGCCAATTTTAACGACAAAAATTGCCTATGCCTACTGGGCTACCTTATTTTGCCACAATAAAATAAAAATGTTATATGGAACTCTAACTCAACCTTAGACTAACGTACAGATCGCACTTGGATTACATGGCAAATAAAGTTAGTAGGACCTTCCAGTCCTATAGAATAAAGTTTGTTATAAAATGCAGGATCTGGAACCTGTTAGATTATAACGGATATATAGGAAGGTTATAGTACTTATAATTTGGTAATATAAAATCGATCTGATTGGTGTGCAAAACCACTTGATAAAGATTAGAAGAAGGGCCCAAAGTCTCAACATCAACGGCGACGATAGAGACCATCTTTGAATTTCTCTGGCTGTAGTTGGTGTTGACGTCAGAAAGAACACTGGCCGACAAAAGGATAAAATGTGGCAAGACCAGCAAGATTGTTTACATATATACAGGCTTAGTAAACTATCCTTTATGGAGGAACTATGGGAGTGCAAGAAAAATTAATCAAGTTGTCTTGCAAAATCTCCACCGTCCATACAAAACAGAAAAAATGAAATGGTGGCTCTTGTTATACACTAATTAAAATTACACAAAAAAAAAACAATTTATGGTTAAGTGTTGATAACAGAGTTCCATTCTTCTTTTCATCTGTCTATTAGAAATCTAAAATGTATGATTTCAAATAAAATTTATATTTAATATCTACCTTTAAAAGCTCACACTTTTTACCGTAATTGTGCAGGGCTATTGTTGCTGACTGCACAATACAGGATAAAACTAAAATCATTCACGCTTAAAATCCATTTAAAATGTCTAGGGTGGAATGATTTATTGCGTGTAATTAGTACTTTCGTTTTAAAAGTACTGATATGCAAATATTTAGGTTATTTAGTTCAAGTTCAATGGTGGTTATATGTGATAAGTTAAAAATTATAGCTAAGAATAGTAATAATTTACATTTTAATACCCCTACAATATTCTAGACACAACAATAAAAACAAATATCCCTGTAAATCATATTTCAGCGTTTTTTCAACCATGTATAGTATATAACCAGTAAATAACATTTTGCACAAAATATGTCAACCCAAAACAACAAGAGCTCACGAGACGTGAAATAAAATAGTTCTTGTGAAAGTAATCATCGTCTGGGAGCATCACTATAAGTAATATTGTGCGGATAGGTCGTAAAATTGAAAATTTACAGCGTGGTAGGGTTTCAAATGTAATAAATATACCTGCACCGATATGCTTTCGTATCTTTATTGTATCCAAGACGGTACTAAAATAAATGTGGTCATTTAATAATACATTGTTGATGGGATAGTCTGGTCGTATAACATTGGTTATTATGTTATTCCTTCCCAATTTGAAAATATTGGAAATAGCAAATAAAAGTATTATAACAAAGTAGTCTTCTATAAGTGTATTACATTTACTTGAATTAACGAGTTTCTGAAATGGTAGGCTTGCTTTAATGAATGTGGGTCAGTTGGGCACACCTGCATATATGATGATAGGTACCCGCTGCTGTTTTATTTTCAACCATTCTAAAGTACTTCGGCTACCCCCATAATTAAAGTTAGTTTTCTTGTGCAAATAGAATGTTTGTAGGTTAGTGTGTAAGAAGGGAACGAATCTCATTAAGTGTACACATACATACGTGTAGTACGTTGAAGGACAGCATGTGCCTCAGCTGGAGAGATATGGGCTTCGTTAGTGTAATGGATGTCACATGTCATAAATTTATCTCTTTACTTGCGTGTGAAATATATAAAGAATGATTATTTGCAGACAGCAGGCATATTCTAAACCGTTTTTTTTTTATTTCAGGTAAGACTATTGACAGATGTCGTACCACGATGTTCTTGATACGTAAGTATATTTCACATAAATGAGATATTCATTATTATAAATGTACAACATGTAGTACAACTTTAAAAAAGGAATTTTAGGAAATATAGGATTTACAAATATTGATGTTACTAGATATTGTTGAGCTGAAGTGTAGCCACTGCTTAAAAACTAACTTCTTATACCATTATATATCGGATTAAAACTATTTGGAAAATCTAGGAACCGGTACTGCAATTTTTAGTTCTGTATATCTCTGAGTATCTTATAATAATTCATTTTAAATTTTTATCATTCCTAATGAGCTCAGTCTAAAAATCGTCGTAGATCTCAGCTGTTTCCACAAATTTTCAAACATGAGAGTTAACGCCTGGAAATCCATATGAAATTCTTTGTAGGCCTAATTGCAAACAGCTTTTTAATTTTTAAGAACAATGTTAAGATTACCAGTAATAAAGTGAGATACCAGTAATAGTAGACATTGAAATAAGTTTTCTTGGTGTATTTAGGGAGACGACGATTACGAGAAAGGTTTTAAGAGATTGTGTAGATTATCAGAGGGCATTCAATGCTTGTAAGAACTTGCGCTCCATAATTTCCTTCAACGGAATTGTGTACTAAGAGTGATTAATTTACATTTAATAAATATTGAAAACAGCAGAAGCAGATATTTTCGCTCTTATATCGATGTTGAAAATATTGAACCAAAAGATAAGAGTGAGAAAAAAAGGAAGGGGACGAGAGAGCTTGATGATACCAATCCGGAGAGTAATTCAGATTACCACTAAACAAAAAAAAAGTAATAGAGGTATAGATGTTCTAGCAGATTATGTTTGTTGTTCTTCAAGTGACACGTTTTCAAAGATTTTTCTAACGTAACAGGTTATATCTCAAAAAATAAAAATCATGAAGCCAAAGTGTATGTGTAGGCCATTTCAAATTACCTGCACACTATGGGCATCCCACTTATTATAAAATATACAATGTAGATCTAAATTAGCAAAATAAAAGTCATGAAGCCATTAATGGCTGGGTTCCACCTATACAATCAGCTCGAAAATGGCTTGGGATTGCATGTCTGCATCGGAATAAATGGAAATGAGAAAGCAGACAAACTCGCATAAAAGGGAGCGGAAGCACTTTTTTTGGACCTGAATCTTTTTCCGAGATCAGTCACAGCACAATACTAGACCAATTAAAACAGAAGCTGATCAAATCAACAATCAATCAAGCACTGGTTTGATCAACATGAAATGAGATAAGCGTTAACAATCATATCAGGGTCAGCTCCGAAGGCATATGAGAGCAATTGGGCTCGAGCAGAGATAGCAGAACGCTTTTTCTGCTAAGAAGAGGATGAACCCTCCATATACATCCTCTCCGAGTGCACAACACTACGCAATTCAAGGGTTATGCACCTAGGATCATATAAAATAGAAAAGGAGACTTAGCTAACATCAAGCCAGCCCACATTCTAAATTTTCTAAAGCAGATACGCTTAGAAAGTCAGCTATGACGCCAAGAAATCCTCAGCTACCCGACAAGCAAATTATTGAGGTAACTTGTTGAGCTAACTGTGCTGGAAATTTTTATTTATTATTTTAAAGCTTCGGAATCGCTCAACCATTTTCAAATTTATTTGTTAGATAGACTTACTTTATCGCCTCCTTAAATAGATTATGTTCTTCTGATTTCAAAGACATAACATACATCTCACCAAGGCTGAGGCTTCTTAATCGGATGGTCATAAAGGAACTCCTCGTTTAACTTATCATAACATATTATATCATAAAATATTCTCTGTTTGAACATGAACAAATGGGGCAATAATTTTAGGGGTGTTCAATAAACTTCATTCTATAACATTTTCTTGTTCATTCAAAAATTTTTCTGGCAGCTGATAGAAAAGGATCTTGAGATGACTTACATTGATTTGCTTGAAGTTTATTCATAGAATTTGGTTGTATTCATAGTAATGTTTGGATTTAAAACCATGTAAAAGTTAGTACCACAACCACTAGTGTACTGAACTAGTTTTCCAAACGATTCGAAACGAGTTTAATTAAGAGGCTAAAAACACTATAGGAAAATTGTCAATCTTCATGCAATCTGATTGGTATTTCTGTTTTGCCAGAACGTATTTTGCTTCTAGATGAGATGAGAGCAACGTCCGTAATAAATTTAAAAAATGAATAGACTGACTAGTGTTTAAACGTTTTTATTTAGAATACCTTTGGTCTTTAGCAATAAATAAAGCTTATATTATAAATGTTTCCAGTGGTTGAAATTACAACAACAAAAAATACCTGGATGATTTCATTAATTACTTTTTTATCTATGCTAACAGCAGTGGTAGCAAAAACAGAATTAATTATTGTATCCCAAAAACTGCTAGCTCTTATCCTTATCTACAAAATTATATTTGTACAGGTCAAATTATAAGACGCAACCTCACCGTTTCTTCTTTTATGGCAACACCTGTTATCTACATACACTTGTGTGTTTACATTAGAAAATTATTTACTTAGCCAGTTGTAGTTGAAAACATATACCTACTTCAATATTTACAAATTTACATATGTATATGAATATCAAAGGCATTAAGTGGTACTTCTGTATAGAAAGTAATTAGCAAACTTGAGATGTATTTGCAGCGAATAGATTTTTGTCGAAATTGTGTTTAAACGCAATGGTCGCTCTTAAAACTTCTGCGCGTACATTTGCCATTTGCCGATGGAGGAATCTTTTTACATTCGAGTCACGTTTATACACACTGCTATAAATAGAAGGTTGCAGCAATGGTCGTACGCGATTCAATTACAAATATTTGGCAAATTACAAGCGATTTTGCTTCGAGATGCTCACATCTCTTTTGTAAATATTTGAGACGATACTGTGTGTTCCTTATTCAGATTTAATACATATGACAGGCGAACTATTGCCTTAACAGATTTAGTTGCAACATACATATCCATAAATGTATACATACATTACATTCTTAATTTTCTTCAGTGAGACATTGCATCTGTTTATATTGTTAATTGCAATCTAGACTTATCAATATTTCACAAGACAATTCTTTGTGAATTTTTGAATATCCAAACAAAAAAATTTCAAATCTATCTAACTATCAATCTATATTGGAATGAATTTATTACCGCTTGTGCTTCTATAAATTTGGATCGTGCCTACTTGAGTAATTTACAAAGCTAATTATATGCATCAACATTCCCAATTAACCCTTCATTTAGTATCAGAAACATGCATACCATCATATACATCAGATACCGTCTTGAACGACGAACACATACGACATTACGAAAGATTCTACAAACACGACAGCTAAGAAAAAGTTGATTCGGTTTATTTCTCGGAAGACTGATGTCTAGCGGGACGCGCAATAAAATTAAGTGCTGTACCAGCGGTACACTAACGATCTCTTCAGTATGCATGTGTATTTGTAAAACGGTTCAAGAGATTCAGACGAGATAGCGCCAAATAACCTTTTAATGGCACGTTTTCTGTAAACGAACTATGAATATCCAATTAAAGGCTAAGAAGTTCCTCTAAGTAAGAGAAAGTAATTTAAACTTTCCGCTTTGGCCAGATGTCGCTGTGGTCGGTTTTTACCGCCTCCATTTATGGTAATCCCGAAAACATTTACGATTTCTTGCACCAAAGCGGCGAAACAATTAAAAACGTTTTTAAGGTACTTTGTGGTCCGTATTTAGTATTAACCTATCAACAATAAGTTTGTGGTTATTTCACACAGTTTAATTCTGTAATTTTCTCCAACGCCACACATTCTTGGTGAGACATCATCTCCGATAAACCTTCTTCTAGTTAATTAGAAAAATTTATATTTCTTCTAAAACTCGCATAGTTCTAAAAAATCTGAAATTGATCCTTAATTTTTTCGGCAAATCCCGTAGAGTGTTGTTGACACCTAAATCATTGTCGTATATATTATTAACGCCGAATAGATTCTACTGCATAAGGTTCGCGTTGCTTGTGGTTTCTGCATATCGTAGACGACGGGAGAGATTTCGAACCCCTTCAACGGAAGGAGATACATTCACGCTCTGATTATTCCGACAGGCTTACAACATATTTATACACGACGAACCCGTAAATCAGGAGATTTCTGCGATGAAATCAGAACTTTCGGCGTTGGCTGTAACTTCATAGTCGGCTTAATCTTTCGCACGAGAAGACATCGGTTTCGCGCACTCTGAAGGGATCCGCGCTAAAAAAATATTCCACTGGAATATTTATCGGTTCTCGTTTGTATTTTACAGGATAAATTATTACAACTATTCTCGGATCATAAATTTTCAAATAAAGGGGTTGTAGTATTATGAAAGAATTGTTTTTGCATTGGTAATTTTTTTTTTGCATTTATTGGTTTATGTAGAAAGGATTAATTAAATATTCTACACCATGCTGTGTACAACAGTATCCTTAAACAGGAATTTTTTCATACAACCTAATCTCACTTTGTCACAAGAAGCATTTTTATGAGTTGTCATCAACGAAACCCAGCAGCGTTACCCATTTCCCATTTCTAGTGCTTATTACTTCAATTATCTGTCTCTAATTCTTCGTATTTGAAGGAAATAGTCTTCGTAAGTAATCTTGGTGATAAATGTGTGTGTGGCCCATTGAAGCGTATATCCAATTTTTTTTTTGGTAAAAGAATTTTAGATACAATACATTTACGGTGACGACGAATACTGGCAGAAGACATTGCAAATCAGAACTTAGCAGGAAACTCTGTTGATGGACAAAAAAAAAAACAAATTAGTAATATCAAAACGTCAAAACATAGTAATACTGCAGTAGTTTCCAGTTTCGTTTTCCCAAACATGGTCCCATCATATTCAATAATGAAGAAGAAGAAATGAAGATGCACCGAGTTAAAATTTTGACCACCACCTATTTGTTATAAAAAGCTGGATGACGAAATGATAAGGATAGGATAATTAAGGTTCTATTCCAAAAATGCATGCAGTTGGTATTGACTGGTTTGGCTACAGTTAAAACATTTCAAATGACCGACATGCTTTTGCAAATTCAGTACTATCAAGAACATAAAGACTAATTGAACTCATGTTATATTATTTTAATCTTCGTTGATAATTCATTATGCCAACATATTACGAAAAGTCTATAATTTTGTCTTGGTCCCTTCCAAAGATGGAAAAAAGTATTTCCTATCATCTCTGTATGCTTCTTATTGCCTTTAATCTGTTGCTCTCCTCTGCATGATCATTTCCACAACATCGATGGCAGTTATTTCATCGACTGCATCATTTTACATCATCAATCATCAGTCAATGTTGTCACCGCCCAATACATCTCTGAATATTGAAACATATTTATAGTTTTCATCTTCTACGTCAAGGTAGAGATGTTCACCTCTGTAGTCCTAAATAAGTTTCCAAAATTAACTGAAATTTTTGGAATTTATTCTCATGTTTCGCTCGCCCATCTTCCAAGATCTAGCACATTTGATCTGTTTCGAAGTGATTATATGTACTATCAGTTGCTGATATCAGCGAACTGAGAAGTCGGCGACGATACTTTTGCTTTTGAATTTCAATGATAACCTCCATTGATTACCAAACAGCGATCATATTGGGTGATAAAAAGAGCTTTGACGTCCTCACCACCCCTTCTCTTTGATTTCATTATTAACGCTGTAAGAAAAAATAACTCGCCGCTTGCTTTTCTCATATATCCAGGTGCACCGGTTTCCTTGACGTGTTATCTTATAATTTAAACCAGTTCGATAACAGTTGTATAATTGCTCCTTAGATATTCTTGGCTTAAAACGAGCGTCATTCAGAAGATTTTAGCGATCCAATAACTCATCACTAGCACTATATTCTCAATCTTCTTACTTTGTTCCTTGCAATACTTTCGCCCGTACTATTTTTCCAGTAATGGGCCCAACTTCTTACCTGTTCATGCCTTAAAAATGAAGATTCTTCAACTTATTTCTGCTTACCTGTCAGCATTGTTTTCCTTATTGTAATTCCACTTTCATTTATTTAGACAGTATACTATTTTTCAATGACTGCTCAATTTTTTGTTTCAGTCTCCAACTGTACTTATTCAGGTTCCTAACTGCGTAGCAATACTTTTGCACAATTACTGATATTGGTTTTTCCGCCATATTAACTGCAACCTTCTCCATTTTATCGCCCATTCCGTAATTAAATCATACCACCACCACTATTCCAACAATGCATAGTGGCCAACATATTCTACACTTGTTGGTATGCGATGCAAATGTCGACTTCCATCTTGAGGCCCTCAATTCTATTAATACGGTTTCTCTCTAATTCTATTCGATCCTCTCCAACCAAACATATTTGTATTTCAATAATCCTGATATACAGTTCCAGCAGCTTTGGATAAGTAAATGATTTTCTTTGCTGTTTTCTGAACTGAGGCAAAACGGCCAGAAATGACCATCTTCCCTTGAAGAACTGTGTCTTCGATAGCAAATTTAGGAGTGTAATACCAGTCTCTACCTCTATTATAGCAATCACTGTTTCCATTTCCGTGCATTAGTTGAAAGGGTTGACAACTGGGAATACTATTCCAAAAAATGCTGTACTTTGTATATATTCGTGAAAAGTGATCCACTTTATATAAACTATGTATTAAAGACACATTTTCCAAATATTTCGAAACGTAATCTTATTTCGATTAGAATTTTTAATCAAAACGGTGTTTTAATGATTCCATCAATTTAAAAACCAATCTTAAGGCGGAATCCGTACAAATTGGTCATGCAAATACTTGAAGCAAATTCGCTTTAATACGATTCCATTAAAAGCTATCAACAGGCATTTCCATCCTTCCCCGACTCGATTAATAAACGCGAAAGATATTTCAATTACGTCACTGCTCTTTTTAAAAAATATTTCGTTTTTTTTTCAGTTCGCCTCAGAATATCCGACAATTATCCAATCAACAGACAAATTGTTTTATCACTGCGCGCCAAATTGCAGTGAAAACTCGGTAAATTGAACTGGCTTAATTGAAATTTCTTTAGATTGAAATTAATGTTCGTTAATTTCGATGTCAAGGGTCCCGCAGTAGAATAACCGTATTAATTCGTTAATGAGAGTTTGATTATATTATACTGGTGGTAAATGCCTAACGTTATAATGTTACGACACTTTGTTGTTAAAAAAATTACGAAATACAATACCAATTAAGCGTGAAATTATTGCTGCCGTGCGTGTATACCTAAATTGAATGAAATAGTAATTTAATATCGCCTCGAATTTTAACGCTATTACATTGTAGGATTTCCTCTTAAACGTTTATCTCATAAAACGAAAGCAAAAAACTTATATAATAAATTTTATCTTGCATAGATCTATGTCTAAAGGTACCTTATTTTATTTATTTGTTTCTACCATTTTCCTTAGAAAGTTGTTTATATGCAGGTGTGGTTGGTATTTAAGAATATTTCCTTTGAAATTATGTTACAGATAGTTTAAATTTATATTTATATACTGCTTACATATCTATTTCCAAACCAATATTACATTTTTTAGAAGCCCTGTTTAGGAACGCAATAGACCATAAACTGTGTTTCACTGTTATAATTGTAATTATTTATTTATCTATTTACTAAGACCTGCCATTATTTGAAATATATTGATCAAAATTCGAAATGGTATTCTAACGGACTTGACACTGATATTAATTAGAGCAAAACATGTGTTTGTTGTACATGGGGTCCAAATTTGGAACTAAAATTTGACAGGTAATAAAAAACTTGCTTCACAAAGCTGCTGTAACTTCTTGTTTCTTCACTTTGGAGAATTTTTGACAAAAAAACCTCTTCCATAAATACATGTTGATAGAACTGTTAATGCCGTCTTGGCATCTGAAAAGCATAGATATAAAATATGTGACCTCTAACAATCCTCAAGTGACTGGAAGCAGTCTATGCAGCAAATGTAATTCCAATTTACAGTAATGGCGACAAAGAAAGATGTTCGTACTCGTTTCAGTAATACTTTGCTGCTCAATAATATTCTGCTGGCTGTTACCACTGTGGCAGTGTGCCAATATTAGTTTCCCGAATGAAGATTGCAATATTGCCTCTCCTGGTGGTAGAGGTGCCTTATGGATCTCCTTGATTGGTCCCAGTCATACATCTTCTTCTTCTCATAAGCTAATATTATAATAGTTTCAGGAAAAAGTTTTTATCGTCAGCTAAAACACTCAAGTTTGTTCCACAAATATGTTGCCAAAAAAACTTATTGCTCGGATGTAAATAATCTTAATCTCAATATTCTAAAATCATCATGGCATCTTCTGATAAACATTTTTGGCCCACTTTGCTTTTTTCTAACAAAATTTTGCTCTAATTTTGTTGAACAAAGCTATAAAACCAGCAAAAATATCTGGTATTGGACTAAACTTAAATAGTTTTGGATGGCAATTTAAATCAAATCCTAATTATGTGATAATCTTATTAAATTATGAAAACTCTTGTTACTCTTAATAATGCAATTAATCCTGATCAAGACAGTTTCTGTCTTGATCAGGTCTACGATTTCGAATTTGCTTAAATTTTTTATCATCTGTAGTTGTGTGTGGTGACTAAGCTGGTGTTATTATATTATGGTCGATTTTTGACAAGAACAACTACATTATTCTAGTTTCTAAATCCAAATTTTCCGGTTTTTGTGGTAACTTACTTATTGTTAGAGAAATTAAGTTGTATATTCGGAGCATATCAGAAGCAATAGCTCTGAATGGTTTTAGATCTGACTTTGTACAAGTTAATTCAAGGGTACTGCCGGGATTCAGACGTGGCCCTCTTCTGTTTCTACATTATGTTAATGACATTTCTATTATCTACTTTTTCCACTTGTAAGTTCTTACTATAGGCCGACTATTACAAGATCTTTAAAAAATTAATACCATTAACAATTGTGAACAAATTCCTCTGCATAGCATAATTTTTTTAATAGCTATTTCTGTCAGCGAATTATTAGGACGCCATTCAACATCATCCATTCCTGAAGATACTATTTAGCGCTTTGCTGGTCAGTATTTTGATGTATGGCTCGTTCATATGGAATCCTTTTTATGTCCATTTACTTTTATGTGTTGTCATGGTAACATTGTTGTTGACCAAAATAAGTAAAAATAGCTTCTGTCAAAAACAGCAACGTTTGTATGAGCTGAAACTTGCGTAGCTATGTCACTTATTTATTTAAAAAAAAGACTTTGGTGTGATATTCATAAAAGAAAGGAGAACGAATTGTTAAAAAGCTGCAGATATCGACTGAGCTTGAGAAACGCGCAGACCCCGAAGTTATCAGGAGTTGGAATGAATCACAGTCCAGTTTCTGAGCGACTACGTCAAATTTGCGGTAACAATTTAAATGCCCTGAAATTAACTTAGGAAGACAAAATCCTCGTTTACAGTTTCGGAAATTAACGAATAGATTTTGAAATCAACGAGAAATACACGTGTATCAAGAAACCACGCAGAAATCACTGAAGAGCTAAGATTACGTATCCAGAAAACCAAAACAAAAAATCCATCAAAGACATATATTCAACAAAGAAGTAACTTTTCCCAATAGTTTCGAAAGGATGATTTTTTCCGTTTTTATTTCCGATGAAAATTGTTTTCAAATCTGAGGCAATAGATTACAAATTTTTTTGAGAGAACGTCCGAGTATTCAAATTTTTAAAGTTCTGATAGTATTGCAACATTTTAAATGGCTATCTTTTGGAAACAGCTAACATTTTTATATCTTGATGGGTTGCGATTTCAGGAAGACAACACAAGATGCCATGCTAATTCTTTGGCCACCAACTTCACCAGACCTTAGTCTGGTTGAAAACATATGAAAATTGAGATTGAAGGAATGAAACCTGTTTTTTGACACTGTGCTGTATGTATTATTCATTTATTGTTTATATAAAATCGGGCAACTATGTTGGGATGTTTTACCACTTGTTTTCCTAAACATAAAATAAATAAATGAACAATTTGAGTTCAGACTTATTTATTGTTATTATGATGCAACCGACGGATCTAGGGAATTATTGACTACAGTAACTTCAAAGAAAAAAAATATAAAATATAAATAAGTTCTCATTTCTTTACGACTAGATTGATGTTGGTAGCTTTATGTACACAAAAAAACTTCCAATGTCTTCTAGATTAGAAATACTTTTGTAATATATTGTAATGTAAGCATAGTAACCAAGTTTCTACCATTTAGAAACGTACGCAATTATAATAATTCAAAAGGTATATCACGTAAAAAGTTGTCATAGCTGTAACATAAAGTAAGACAAAGTTTACACGAAATGGCTTTGTTAACTTTCCGCTACTAAATAAATAAATCTGAGTTATTGGGACGTGTTCTCCAAACTTATTATTCAAGCAGATGTTATATGATAACGAACCTACATATTGTATTACGCAACAGTCAACTAAGAAAGTTTCGTACAATAAAGCGCGACACGATCAACCGCGTAAAAAAAAACTGGGTTTGTTCGCCAAAGTTCACCGACCTCCGCCTATTGCAGTTTTTAAAATGCATCATCACACAACTTGCACCAATTCCTAATAAACTACAACAAGTATATACTGTGCGAGTATGTACATGCATCTCGCATCAGCTACTTTGTTGCATATTAATAGTCACAGTCCACTAATCCCGTCATATATGGGCGTAGCTCTACGTATACAAACGTAAATAATCTTATAAGATCTACAAACTACTGCTGTGTAGACGCATAATGCGTTATTCAAATAATGTGAGATTTGGATTCGCTCCCAAAGTAAGGTGTGTCGCTTAGGACATGAGAAATGTGTAGACGTGGCGCGGGTAATTTTATTTATCTAGCTCGAGTATTAATTGATACGTCTCATATGCAAATTGAACGATGCTCCGGGGATGTAGAATATAATTCGCGCTACCTCGGTGTTTCAAATAAAATTTGCACATTTTTTGGCTACGAATACGTAACGATACTAGCGTGAATATTTACAATCTCGTCCCGAATTAGTATTTTTTTATATTGTTTTCTAATAATAACTGCGGGGGAGCTTGATTTACTGCCAGTTTATTTTTATAGTATACTGAATTGTGCATAACTCTCGCATTCGTATTATTTTGTGAAGAATTATTAGTACTCGTATTGATCAAACATTCCTAGGGCACAGTAAAGTTAATCTCAAAATTATAAAGTAAAAAGGTTATTCAAGAGCTTTTCATTTGAATATCGCTCTAGTATTAAGCTTTTAAAATTTTCTATAGTATGCTTATCGATTTTTGGCCAACACCTAGGTAAAACTATATTGAAATGCTCTTACCTTGTTTTATCTGGTGTTTGGATTATTCTCAAGGATTTTCAAGCTGGTTCTTTCATAGTAGTCCAGGGAAAGTTAGATTAGCATATATCCTGGAACTTACCTAGGTAAACACAGTTTCACGATACTGCTTACCACTATTGGGAATCGCTTGAGCTTCTATTGGGGCATATTTTTCACTCAAAATATCGGAACTAAAATAACTCAATTTCAAGCATAATTATTTTTTGCATAGCTCGAAACTGTTCTACTTTACCTGATCACTATATATCCTGGAACCAACTTTAGTAACCAAAATCTCACGATACTGCTTGTCATGCTTATTTAGATACCTATTTCGCCTCTGATATTGGATATATTTAGTCCTTGGACTCTGATAGGGATCTATTTGGTTTGCAAATGTTCAAAAATATCTGAATTGAGCACAGATCGAAAGTGTTTCATTATAACTTGAAGTTATAACTTATAGATTTTCGTATATTTTACGGTGTGTCAGTTATTTATTTCTCCAATCTAATCCAGTATGGATGACAAGAAAACAGATCTAAAGCCACGCAAGCTTTGAGAGTTAGCAGATAACTTTGAAGTAACAGAATATATGAATGATGTCAAAGATCTATTTAATAACTACTTTACTTCGTCTTCTGCTAGTAGTAAGAAATCTACAGACCATGACTAGGAAAATGCATTATCCTGTAACGGATGTCCAATCAATTAATAAATACTGTCTCTTACAATGCTTTATAATCGAGGTCTTACATTTGCTAACTATATACTAGTAGACTACTCCTTTTTTAGGCAACAAAACAAACGGAAATGCAATTCCTCAAGATAGACCCTAGTTGTTCATCTTATAGAGAGAGAATATAATAATAATAATAATAATCCATAAAACAGCTTATACAGGGGGCATCGAGAATATTTTCAAACACTAAGATGTTACATTTGATAATCTGTCTCCGTGAAAAGTGTAACCACTAAGCCACCAGCCCGACTATTTTTAATACAAACAAATATT
The DNA here is from genome assembly GCA_023690525.1 of Holotrichia oblita. Taxonomy (NCBI): domain Eukaryota; kingdom Metazoa; phylum Arthropoda; class Insecta; order Coleoptera; family Scarabaeidae; genus Holotrichia; species Holotrichia oblita. The sequence goes on along the minus strand of CM043020.1, from coordinate 16,565,109 downwards.
TTCAAACATAAGAGCAGATAATCTGTCTCCGTGAAATGTAACAGGCATTTATTACTTGATGTGACACCTCAATACATAAACATAGGACCTGACAGGAGATTTGAGATTTTATATTGTCTTCCACTTCTAATTGGCAACCATGGATATGACGAAAATTAGAAAGAAGGTGCAAAACAAATAAATAACAGAAACGGACTTGGCTGATCAAATGACAACAGTAGATACTGTAAATGGAGTTTCAAAACTGGCAGCAAAAAGATTACTATGGGCTTCTTACTATAGTGTGTAGTGTAGTGATAACTCAATTATTGTATTCAAAAACGTTACAAATTATAAAATTTCCCTCATACAATACTAAGTGAGCAATTTCAAATGAAGAAGGTTGGCAAAACAAATTTTCAGCTAGTCGAATGTTCCTAAACAAGACATCAAAGTGACGGCGTAAGATGGTGGGAGAACGAATCGGCGTGGGCACAAGGACGCCTAGTAATAAATACGTCTGTATCATTTTGGCAACGCATATGCGAGGCGATAGTCAAAATGAGTGTAGCATATGTAAAACGGTTCTATGCACGCATCCAAAAGGTCCTAAGATGACGTACGCAGGAGCTGCAAAATATATTAAGCGGTCGAAGGATTTCGTAAGGATGTAGGTAGAGCAGTATAAGACTACCAAAACTGTGCATGATTTACCGAAAAGGGATTTAAAACGTGGAACTACATGTCATCACTTTGCTGTAAGCTTTTTAGCGAGAATGAGGGTCTAACTTTGCGTCAAGTATAACAAAAACTACGTAATACATCGCTTCCTAGAAAGAAAAGCTGGACAATACGTGAAAGTATAAGAGTTCAATGCAGTGTGAAACATTTCTGGGTCCTTATGAAGCTGAAGTTGTAAGAAAATCGCTCTTTGACGACCAAGCAGTTGTCGACAAATTTTTAGAAATACATGGCGTTCGGTTACCACCGCGTATTCCGAAAATTTAGTTGAAAGTATGCCTAGATGTAAACAACAATGCATGCGACTGGACCCGGTACTGCGTGAACGCGTCAGAGTACTTCATCCGTAGTTTTCACTCATACAAAATTTTTCCAGTTCTGGGCAATACTAATGTAAAAATCGCCGTGGTTTTCTTGTTATACAGACTGTAAGTATTTATTTTAGTAAATATGTAGTACAGAAACATTAATTCTAACGTAATCTAATACCTTGCTACCAAATAGTTACATATAGTAACCGTACAGTGACTTAAGCTTTGGTTCGAAATATTGTGCTACAACAGGGATTTTGGTACAACCAACCTCCTTCGGTAGAAATTTCTCGCAAGGTGTCTAATGCCACTGGCAGAAAACTTAATAGTTTAGGGTTGGTTATTTATAAAAATTATCAGGGCATAGTTTTTCCAGCACAAAACACTATTTGGACGTACACTACCGCTCAAAAGTGTTTAGGCACTCTGTTTAACTGCGAAAATGTATAAAAATCCAGTAAAACTGTGATAATATTTATTTTTTATGTACATCTACACATACATTCATAAAAATATACTAAATAAATGCGAAAATGAAAATGTTTAATTTAAATTTTGCTCTCATCTATATGACCTCCTCTTGATTTAATTATTGCGGCACATAGTCGAGGCATTCTTGCAATAAGTTTTGCCAGAGTTTCTTCTGATATTGAAGTCCAACTTGATTGTAATTTGTTCCACATCTCAGTAGTTGATGTTGGAGCCGATTTCCGTACTTGCCTATCCAGTTCTTCCCACAGTAACTCGATCGGATTCAAGTCGGGGCTCTGGGGAGGCCATTCCATAATTTTGAGAGTTCCTTCTTCTTCTAAATGGCGTAAATAGTCCTTACATAATTTTGAGGAATGTTTTGGGTCATTATCTTGTTGAAAAATAAAATTTTGGCCCAAAAGTCGAATTCCGGACGGTATTGCGTGGTTCTCCAAAATATCTCGGTAACCTTCTTTTTTAGTATACCGTCAATTTTCGCAATGTCCCCTACACTAGTACCAGCAAAACAGCCCCAGACCATCACTGAACCTCCTCCATGCTTCACGGTAGCAGCAATGCACTCCTCTCTGGTACGTTCACCTACAGATCTTCTTACGAATACTCGTCTTCGAGTTCCGAACAGTTCAAATTTGGACTCATCCGTCCATAAAACGTTTTTCCACTCTTCTATGGTCCAATGTTGGTGTTCACGGGCCCATTTAAGTCGCTTTTGCTTGTTTTGCTTGCGTAGTAATGGCTTTTTCATTGCAATGCGTCCATGAAGCCCGGCTTTCTGTAGGCGGCGTTTTACTGTAGAAACACTGACTGGGCGACCAACATTTAATTCTGCGGTGATTTCTGGGGCTGTTTTGCGCCTATTTAACTTGCTGGTAACCACTATTCTACGATCATCTGCAGATGTTGTCGCTCTTGGTCTTCCACTCCGTCTTTTGTTAAGAAAACTGCTACTTTCCCTATATTTTTTTATGTTATAATCAACCGTAGCATGAGGTATTTTCATTTTTTGGCAATTTGTCGATTACTTGTGCCACTTTTATGGTAAGCTATTATAAGCGCACGTATTTCTGCACTTAATTCTCTTCGCGGAGGCATTTTCAAAAAACTATCACTCGATATTTCGCTCACGATGTTAACACAGTAAATACCACACTGCAACTGACCATAGGTTACAAATTTCACTATAATCTTCCAGGAAGGTAATTTAAACATCATTAAGTACAATCTACTTGATGAATAAATTTCTTCGGAAATTCCTACGGATTATTATTGTAACTGCATCGCAAGAAATAATTTATGCTAATCCGGCCAAGTGCAGGTAGATAATAGTAAACCTTATCCCATATAATGGGTTTTTATTACCGAAACACGTTTTAAGTACGTATTTCATTTTGTTATAATGTTTTTCTTGTAAACCTACTACTGCATGAAAAATCCATGAAAAGAGGGGTGCCTAAACACTTTTGAGCGGTAGTGTATGTGTGTATATATCTAGGCATTGTCTTTGTTACACCAATAAAACAATAATAGATCATTTTAATTTAAAGATAAAAAATAAAGATGTGTAATAAAGAAACCCTGATGAAAAACACTTGGATCCCTCAGTTCAATCGGCCATAAATGTAAACCACAATAAAATAGTAATTAAGAAAAAATTGAACAATAGTTTGCTTCTCTTTATAATAAACGTAACATTTCAAAGGTCTGCTCTAATTGGCAGTTTTCTATTTTGGTGAAACTTTCTATGTATTAGAAGAGACTTACTAAGGCATTAAGACTCAGATCTTTCCCATTATCATCGAATCGAATACCGAATGAATGGAATTTATTCATTTATCAGTATCTTGCGAGCCCACAGTCCTTGAAATCATATTCATTAAGACTCCTTCAAATCAATTTTGGCACTATTTTCATAAACGGTCCTTTCTTTGATATCTTCTAAGAAGAAACTCACATCTCAATGTGTCAATTTACTTGGGTGGCTAAACCTTTCAAAATCAATTACAACCTTGTACTTGGACCAACACCCACTCGTAGTACTTCTGCTTCTCGTATTTTCTCTCGATAATAATTTTAATTTCCAGCCTCTGTTAACAATAATTAATTAATTTTCATTTTGAGATACTTATAGAAATACCAGATAACGTGAATACACTTGATTCGTTACTATATCTACATCTCTCTGTAATTCTCTTGCGATAATACGACAAATTCCAAACAGTATAGTAGCAAAAATACAAATTTTCTCTTATTTTATTCTTTCTGTCTACTTTGAGCTCTTCTCCAACGCTCAGCGTCTTAGCATTCCACTCGAGATTTACATTTTACTGTTTATAATTTAGTCTGCGAGTAGAATTCGAACGGCTGCTAGTATTGGATTTGAATTTATCCACATTCGCCTCAACAGCTCGTGCTCGGAATCTGAACCGATATATAGATTAGCTCAATTCCTATTTGCATTTATTTCTCCCGCTTTGTGTCGAATTCATGCCTTGTATTCGTAGATCCAGCAGAGGATGTACAATCCGCATACGTAAGGATTACTTCTATGATCGGAAACTTTGAATTCATATTAGGGATTTTTATTTGTAATATGAAGTTCTAATCCCTTTCTTGTGTTTTTTTCTTGTAAGATGTTGTTTATCGTTTGTATATTTCCCGATAGGTTCAGGTCTTTGAAAAGGAAACATTATTGAGAAGATTAAATCGCAACAAATTACAAACATAAATTCTTTTGGCACACAATCATTGCTAGCCATTTTTAAGTAGTCTAGAAAGTTCTAATACCCTTTAAATATGGTATTATTTTCAAAGTGAACTCTGGAACAACTTAGTGTTCACTTAATATATTACATATTTTTCAACTGATATAGATATCCTTGACTGACATTCATCTTTTAAATATGTTAGAGATGAAGGTGTTGGTAGAACTGTTTTATATTATATTCTATATATAGGGATTAATTTAGCGGTCGACTACTCCCTGAAGATTATAATAATGCCTGCAGCTTACTTTCGTCTGTCAATAACAAAAAAAACAATGTGCACATAATTGAATTCTGTCTTAAGACCTGCATACTATAATTGAAGTTTTCGCATCATTTATTCGATTCTTTCGGCTGTGAATATTTATTACTACCGCCATTATAAAATCGTACCTCGATCGATATCTGAGGAACTTATAGCTTTCGCTAACCAACCCGTGAATTTAAACCGTTATATGTAGTAGTTTTTTTGTACTGCTACGTTTATAGTTGCAATTTATGTCAATGCTAATTGGAAGTTTGTGTGAAATAATCCAGTAATAATGATTAGAGAAACTGTGATCCATAATATAATACAAATCGTTTTTAAATCGCGATTATAGAATTGATCTTAAGAATTCAAGACAGTTAGAATAAACTTGCGATACAGGTTTCGTAATACAAATAAGTAGCGAAGCAGAAACCAGAAGACAGGATAAATTGCATCTGTGCTCATTTAAAACATTGACTTTTCACATTTAGCAAAGTTTGTCGAAAATATGTATATGTTAAAGTTGGGGTCTGACTGAGAAGTTTTGTTCTGCGACAGCTTAGAATCTCTGTGCGATCCACCCACCTCCCAACCGCTAGTCTATTCCTCTTCATTATTAACAAGACACCATTACTAACAAAAGTTCGTTGCGGAGATTTGTGAAGAGAGCTAGAGATTATCTGTTGAGAATTTAACTTATAATTCAACTTAATTTTCGGAACTGCTTTGTCTTGCCGACGTGCGTTGATCATAAATTATTTGCTTTATATCACAAAGACATCCAAATGTATTTTAGAAAAATGACTAGCTAGTACAGACAAAATTACATTTAGTCAGTACAAAAAGTCCGGCGCATCCACCATATTTTTTAATTCGTTTTATTAGACAAAAATACTTGTTCTAAACAATCAAGATTAAAACATACAACCGTGGGCAAATCTTAAGTTAATATCTTTAATCAATTCTTACAAATCGAAAACAAACTCCACTGTTAATATTCTTAACAGTGCATTAGCTAGATTTCATCGCGAGTAAATATTTCACTAGCAGTTCTTAAAATATTTATGAGATACCTGAGTATGAGAGAGGAAACGCCTATCAAGAAGAATCTGTGGAATTACATCCAACATTGACGTAAGCGGTTTTAAGCGAATATTTAATGATCCCAGCGAACGAGTAGCTGGAGCAGAGCATATGATGAGGAATTAAAATCTTAAGTAAACAGTTATCAATGCGGGATTAGCATAATTCGACGTTGAACGTAAGAATGCCTATTCCTACATTCATAGGGGCTGTAGTAATGTTCTTAAATTCTACCTGTTTTAAATGCAACATCATCTGGGATTTGCATACAATTTAAACGTTATAGTAAGCTCTCTTAAATCCGAGGTATATACAACCCAGTTAACATAGGTGGTTTTCTTTTCTATTTTGACTTTTTAAGATATAAATTAAACGTAATGCCATGACTTGTAAATGAAAGCAGTTTCCAATCGTAGGAGGTTTAAAGATAAGAAACGCAATCCTACCCCATTAAGGTTTGTTGAGGAAAAGCATTCGGTGATTATATATGTAAATAATGATATAGAAATGAGGGGAATTTACGCAATAGTTACTGTCTTTTTTAACTATTAAGAAGATTTTTAATTGCCTATTAGAAACCGTACATACATATATTAGTGTTATTAATTGAAGAGGTTACTGACGCGATGATATACGTACATAGTAGACACAAAGTGTTCCTGCAGTTATCTGAATTGACAAAAAAAATCACTTCCAACTATGCACATTCCAAAGATTACCCAACTTGCTTGATAAAGGCGCCAACCGGCTCTCATCATAAATACTACTACAATAAAGTTTCTTCTTTTTCTCTGTGTCGGTTGTAACACCACAGCCACTCGTACTTACTTGGAAATTAATCAGTGAAGCTTATTTGGTTGGCGAAAATTTCATATTTTCATATATTTTTTTTAATTTTAAATACTGTAGAATTTATTCCATTCGATCTAAGGTCCTGTTGAAGAGCGTCTATCAGGTACAAACAATCAAAGTCACAGTTTGGGGTTGTCTATCAATTTGACACTGTACATGATGGGTTTTGAAATAATAAATATGACCCAATCATATTTATAGTTTGTGCTTGAGATTGTGTCGATGCTTGAGCACGCGATTTTGACATAAATGTCATTAAAAATACATTATATTAAATCGCGTGCTCAGGCATCGGCAGAAGCTCAAGCACGAACTATAAATAAAACCCTTGGTCTCCATAATTTTTTTTATGTGTGATGGGTGCTTGGTTGCTGTGACTAACAGCGAATAGTAAGTCGATCCGGATTTCAACTCTCTGAAAAAATGTCACCGTCCCATCAGAGAATTGAAACACGGCTCCTATCGTCCCGCCACAACGATAGTTAGCCACCTAACCACTGCGGCTGTCGACCCGTTTTATATTTACCAATCAAGATTTATCTACCCAGCCGTTTGCTGGTAATATATACCAGTAACTTTTGTTTTTTTTTACTTGTATTCTTGTACCCAGGTTTGCCTAATTCTTTCATTGCTAGTAGTTTTTGTATATATAGTAGCGTAAATATCCTCTTGAGCACGACGTAATTGCTCGTTTCAGCTATTTCTTTATATGCCACAGTGATCGAGAATGCATACTAAAGCAACTTCTCCCATCTTATTTAGATCAAAGATGAGGCTTCTGTTTCTTATTATTAGCGCGTGTGTGTAGTGGTAGTATACCCGATATTGCATACACGTTTGATAACTGCTGGTAAATCCATTAAGTCTATAACTCTAGTCTATTTCGAATACATACATACATACTTCCACTTCGTAGCTACTAACACCTCAAGCAGGACGTCTTCTTCAGTATTTTTTTGAGTTAGTGCACAGTGATTCATTCACGCAGAATTTTGCATCTTAAGTGAAATTGCTACTCAATAAATGTAGACATTTTCAGATTCTACTTCGACTGTCATTTCTTACGCGCTGGTTTCATCGGGTTAAGCCTATAATATACTAGAATTTCTTGGATATAGAAAATTTATGCTGTCTTTTCCCCATGTGTAGACCGTAATTAAAGATAGAATATTGTTTTGATTTCCATTAGGATGTCCATCCATAGTAAACCATTCCTTAGAATCATAGTCAAAAGTCATATGTTTCGGGATGAAATTATTTACGATCTATCCTATTCTAATTGGAATTCTTTAGTTAATACGTTAATTCAACTGGAACTTTGTACCCAAGCTAACTCCATGGACCTTACCACCAGAATATAGTCTTGAGGAGCCATGTTGTACACTGAACTATATCATATATGCATAATTTATAAGTCTAATTAGTATACAGAAGAATTCACAAAAGTAGTTCTCTCAAATTATGTTGTTCTAACTGAGATAGTTCTTTGTTCTTCAAACTTTTCAACACCCTTCAAGAAAAGGCAGGTTTAAGCTTTCGGAACAGTTTGAACGACAACTGCATTATTTCCATTTAAATAATTTCAAGACGTCCTCAGTTTACAATAATTATCATCTTTCATCTCGACAGTCTAGGTTGAACCAAATTATTCAAGATCATACAAAGGTTTTGTTTACAGATAACATTTGTTGTACTAAGGATATAACTATGCATCTGCTCCGTTTGTTCGAGAATTCTTATGTTGGTGCAGCTGCTTCTCCAATGAGTAAGATTTGCTTCATACGAGTCCATATCTCGTTTGGTCCGATGTTGTCTTCAGGTCTTAATACCAGGTGTTCATCCAATAATTGAAACGTTAAAGTCTCAAGAAACATTCAAATATTGATTTTTTCTGATTTGCTTTCAGTATAACTTGAATATTGATCATCCCGCTTACATCTCCAAATCACAAAATATGACAACAGAGTACTGCGACTGCTTCAAGTACCATTATGTGAATATCACTATCAGCTTTTATTTAATTGCAGGTGGTCAAAGTTATTTATTTTTTGAAATGGGTTGCCTTATAACCTTTATTTTCAAATTCTGGATATGCCTCCATAATTCTAGTGCAAAAATTAATCCACTAAAGCAATATGTTCGTGTGATCCCATATTCATTGTGTTTGGATGGTATTTATTGTCAAAAATTTCAGCAACTTCTGCAAGCCTCCAATTCCGCCAATATATTTATTAGTCATACATTTAGTACATTTTATGTGTACGATAATGTACAGCGAAATCTCTCTATCACGACTATTTATTTTAAACGGACGCATGATTTCAAAATTAAAGTGGGCCCTTCGTCTAAATGCAAAATTCGAAGTAATATTTTGAAATTATCTGATACCCTACAAGTATAAAACAAAATCCTATTACCATCGGATAGTAAATTCATCCAACACAAACCCCAAAAACATATTACAGTTCGTGTACTAACCAGAAATTGCAAATATATTAGATAACTAGATATCTACGAAAACGCCTTCATACTCAAATTTTATTTACCTATACGCTCATATCACGTACGTAGATCTTTAACGTATTATTCTAGAGCGCCGCAGAGATTCTGTAAACACCAGTCGTGGCAGCTATGGTCCTATTACCCCTGTCTTCTATGCACCGAAAATATATCCCACCCGGGGTTTAGACCACACAAGCAACTCAGGCGGTGAATTTCACTACTGCAACCCCGACTTGTCGTTTTCCCGAAACCTAAACACCGTTTTATTTTAGGATTACGAGCGAACTCTTTGTCAAAAGAAGTCTTGGAATAAAACATTTAAAAATAGTTCGCCGTTATATATCGTTCCACTTTCATTGTATGTATGCACTTTTACGATGCGAAGTAAATTGTTAGACTGCGGTTCAGCTGCATGTTCCTTTTAATAGCTTACCAATATTTTCACATCTATCTGCATAATGTTGGGGGCGTACTGTAGTGTATGTATTAAGGATGAAAATTTTAACATTATTAGAATATGACGTACGAAACTTTACATCAAAATTCCTAATTAAACTGAGTCTCACCCTAACCTCCCACACACACCGAAACTGTCTTTAAGTTTCCTGTAAAATAGCGCTAAAAGTTTTAGTATCAAGAAGCATGTTTCCATCCAACTATAGCTTTGACGTCAGAAAGTTACACGAACTCTCGTGATTGATGCCTTGACACATAACGTACACGTTTTGGATCTTGTTTTGCTATTGCTACATCTGTTATTCTAAAGGCAAAAATAAATAAGAGATTTTGTTGAAAGGGTATGACATCGATTTAAACTGTACAGAACCAAGACGAGATATGTCTTCTGTTGTAACCGCTGGTCAACTACTGTAATGCTATTATAAATTTAGTTTAATGTTTAGTTTAGTTTCTCCCAAAATACATAATAATACGGAGAGACATTCTATTTTCAGTAAAATCAAATATATTAACAGTTTTAACACCTAATGCATATTAGAGTTACTGGACACCATCTGTAGTTCAACTTAATCTTTTGCTGTGGTTTCGGATAACTACGAAAACTTCTTGTAATACCAAGATTAACCATTCAAATATTCAGAAACACACTCCAGCGATCCATCTAAGTTCTACAGGGTTCGATGTTTTTACATGCAAAACTTTTTTAATTTCATCTTTTCTTTTTTCGCTTCGAATAAAGTTATTCGGTGTATATCGATAGCCCGTCGAACGTTAAGGACAGAAAACTTTTCCGCTGGATCCTGGATTTTAAAATAAAGTTTCCGCTGTACATTGTATTCGGGGGATGAAAAGCAACCGAAAAGAACCCGGAATGTTATACGCCTTAGCGTTTAGTTGGGCGGAAAATTAGCGAAATATGTTTTCGAAATATTTCGTTCTAGCATAAAGCGGCACTACGTGATAAGTATTTTTCGCTCTGCGATTCTGCCATTATTAAAATGTAATACGAGCTTTAGTAAAATGACAGTGAACGTTGGAAGAAGCAAAAAAAATACGAAAAAGATTACGAAAGATGCGGCAGACAGTTTCTTTATAAAATATTCAGACGAAATGTAATAGCTTCTAAGCGAATATTTTATATCAGTCCGTACATCCTCAAAGTAAAACACTCGGGAGATATTAGAAAAGTTACTACTCGGAATGAAAGAACTCGTCTTACCGTATAGACGTTATAACCAATAGGATTTCGGACAAAATTCACAATTTAGGTTCAAATCCTTGGTTAGAAATCTACGCTTGCAAAAATTATGGAAAATTTTAATCATAAGATTTACATGTCTTTTAAATATAAAGTACTTTTACATCTGCAACTGCAATGCTAAATCAGATTTAATCAAATTAACTTATGTATGTTGCTAAAATTTTAACATGAAAACTTTAGTCTGTATTAGATTGGAAATGTGGAATGGATCTAACCAGAGGTAAATGCAGAAATGTCATCATCATTTCCAAATATTTATTGGATTTCTTGTCCAATGTTGACTACTAATAACTGCTCAATACCCGCAGTGGCTAAGCTACTGACTATCATTATAGCGGAACAATAGGAGCCGGGTTTCAATTGCCTGGAAAGACAGTGACATGTTTCTCGGAAAATTGAATTCCGATCGCCCTGTCATTCGCTATTGGGAACAAAGTGATTAACAGCGCGGCATTATAAAAGGCGATATAATGCTGTTACAAAGCTATTTGAACACAATTACACACATACAAAATCTATACCGGGACAGTTGCAGTGATGGTCAAACAAACAGTAGAAGAAGTCAGTATAACTAATCACCCACCACACAGAAAAACTACTCACAGTTCGATAGCCGCAGAAGTAACATCGGCTGGCCATATTTTGACTGGGCAGTATTTATAGTCTGGGGTTTAAGTTGTCGGAGTGGGGTTTCATTAAATCGGTATACCTGTTGAGCTAATATTCGCTGCTGGGACAGAATTAACAGCGCAACCGTCAAAAACTGAAGAACATCAGCGCACCCGAAATTAAGAAGAGGCCAATTACAAGAAGATACAGAAGTAAAATCTGATATCACTGGATAGGTTTCTGTGTTTTATCTTTGGATTCCTTGTATTGGTTCTTAATACGTTCTCTTTGTGTTGACTCTTACTTCAACTACACCTACCTCAAATGATTAAGTACCTTTGCAAACTCCTTTGATAGTCCGGGTAGTTATTTGAAATTACCTGTTCATCAATTTTGGATTTTATTTCTGGCTTATATCTTAGCAATTCTTTCTCGACGCAAACAGAAAATTCACACAGATTAAGATGAACAATAGTTTCGAAAAGCTTACAGATTTTGCCCCAGCAGATCAGTAATTGTTGACATGAGTTGTATTGCATGGTATATGTGGAAATGCAGAGCATGACCTCCCTTGATTTGATTTGATTTGATTGCTATCAAGGCAGGGCAGTCTCTAATTATCCCTAACACTGCGGCCCACTTAGCCTATTGTGTTATTCCTGCCTTGATTCCGTTTTACTCAAACAGGTTAGTTCCCTCGATCAGGTTTAGAAGCCTATTTGGTAAATCTTTCTCCACTGGTAGATCAAATGCGCTTTGCAAAGTAATCCTACGTTGACTTAGTGCCACGCATTCGAAAATGATATGAAAGGCTGTTTCCTCCTCCTCATTGCAGAGTCTGCATAGGGGTTCATCTTTATAGATCCCCATCTTGTGCAGATGACCTCTTAGACAGCCGTGTCCTGTTAATAGACATGTCACTGCCCTAAGTTGAGTCCTGTTTAATGCAAGTAAGTCAGCAGTTAGTCGTTGTGACGGTCGTTCCATCATCCGTTTGCTGTGTCTTTGTCCAGCTACATGGTTCCAATTTAGTTGGTGTTGTTTTATAATCCACTCATTAATTGCACCACGTACTGCACTCTTTGTGATACCCAGACCTGGCTCCGGCCCGGTGAATTTAATTTGGGAACCTTCCCTCGCTAGCTGGTCTGCGGTTTCATTGCCTGCTATGCCCCTGTGTCCCGGCACCCACACCAAGGTGACCTTGTTGTCTCTGGCCAGGACAGTTAGGTTTTGCAGACACTCCCATACTAGTTTGGAGGCTATGTAATAAGATGCTAGAGCCTTTAAGGCTGCCTGACTGTCAGAGAGAATACAGATCGCCTGCCCTCGCGGTTGGCGGCGTAGACTCTCCATCGCACAGGTTTGTATAGCATATATTTCTGTTTGAAATACCGTTGTGTATCGCCCAAGTGGTTCACATACCTTGTAACCCTGGTTTTCCTCGTATACACCAACGCCAGAATTAGTGCCCGCCCTTGACCCATCTGTATACCAGTTTTGGGCGTGCGGTTTTCTCCCCTCACCATTTTTCCATTCATCCCAATTCAAGAAAATCTTGAAGGGTTTGTCATAGGAAATCCTGGTGATTGATATGTCGCTCCCCATATCAAAGATTGGGTTTTGTACTATTGCTTCTATTCTGGTGTGCCCCAACCCATAGTGGGGTCTCCAGTTGCTAGTATTCCTTAGTCTGTATGCTCCCATTCTAGCCTCTCCCATGATAAAGATATCGAGGGGAGGCAAGTTTAGCATGGTTTCCATAGCAGCCGTCGGAATACTCTTGATAGCCCCAGTTATACATAGGCACGCTAATCTCTGAATTCTCGAGAGTTTAGTTATCACATGCTTCTGCTTAACTTTTGGCCACCAGACCAAGCAGCCATAAGTTATCATGGGTCTTACTACCATACTATACAACCAATACGTCATATGCGGTTTGAGTCCCCATGTTTTTCCAACTGTTCTACGGGTTGTTATTAACACCCTTTTACATTTGTCAGTCATCTTCTCCAAATGTGAATTCCAGTTTAGTTTAGAGTCCAAGATCACCCCAGGAACTTGGCCTCCTGACTAATCTGTATAACCTTATTGTATAGAGTCGGTGCTCTTAGGCCTTCCAGTCTCCTTCTTTTGGTGAAGGGTACAAGTGCAATTTTGTCCGGGTTTACTCCAAGGTTCTCCCTCTTGCACCATCCTTCTACCATCTTTAATGCTCTTTGCATAAGTTCTGAAATTATGCTGGTACTCCCACCAATGGTGAGAATCACTATATCATCAGCATATCCCTGTGTATAGAAGCCTGCATTGTTTAGCAGAGCGAGCAGTTCGTCAATTACCATGTCCCACAGTAGAGGGGACAGGACGCCTCCCTGTGGACATCCCCTGGAAACTGACACCTGCATCTTATCTCCCGCCAATGCCGCTTCTACCTGCCTACCGTGAAGCATGGCTTCCATCCACTCACAGATAGTAGTTTCTACTCCACGACTTTTGACAGCTCTTATTAGAGATTCAAATGAGGTGTTATCAAATGCACCTTCTATGTCAAGAAATGCCGCTAATGCAATTTCTTTATTGTTTAAAGTTGCCTCTACCCGCGACACAAGCTGGTGCAAGGCACTTTCACATGATTTACCTGCTTGATATGCATGCTGGTTGGGGTGTAACGGCCTCTCTAGTAGAGAGGTTTCCCTAAGGTACTTCTCAAGCAGCTTTTCCATAGTTTTCAGAATGAACGATGATAGGGTTATTGGTCTGTATGCCTTTGCCTCAGCGTATGAGCTACGTCCAGGTTTAGGTATAAACACAACCTTAGCCCTATTCCAAACAGATGGTATGTAACCCAGCGCCAGACTGGCTCTATAGATTCGGCAAAGCGCTAATGCTATTGCCTCTTCACCTTGTTGTAGCAAGGCGGGAAAAATCCCATCAGGACCAGGGGACTTGTACGCCTCAAAGCTGTTAATCGCCCAAATGATCCTGTTGTATGTTATTACCCTTTTAGCTAATCGCCAGTCCTCTCTCCCAGGCCTTCGTAAAGGCCATTCAAGAGTTTGACTGCCTAATCCACTATTCGGGCAAATATTCTTTGAACCTGGGAAGTGCGCTTCTAGTAAGACCTCCAGCGCTTCTGTCCCAGTGTTCGTGAACTCTCCAGTGGGTTTCCGAATGGTTCCCAGAGGATTTGTTGGATCTTTCGCAAGTAGTCTGTGGAGTCTTGCACTTTCAGATGTACTTTCTATATCCTCACAGAGCTTCCTCCATGACTTTCTCTTAGCCCTTCTTAGGGCTCTGTTATACGCAGTGAGTGAGTTCCGATAATCAGACCACTCATTGGTTTTTTCGCCTTATTAAATAATTTGCGTGTTCGCTGCCTCAGTAATGACAATTCCTCATTCCACCAGCTGACTGCTCTGGAAGAGTTTCGTTTTGTCTGAGGACAACTTATTTCATATGAGGTTATTATGGCCTCTTGCAATTGTTCGGAGGCAGCCTCAATATCCAGCTCATTTTTTATATCTGGTCTGACCTGCTTGATGTTATCGCTCAGCTCCTCTTTGTACTTCGCCCAGTCGGTTCTCCGTGGATTCCTGTACATCTCAACTGTTTTATCGACTCCCGCGATTTCCAGTATGATGTACCTGTGATCTGAGTGAGAAGGTTCCTCAGACACATACCACTTAGTAACCTGTGAGCTAATGTACACGGAGCTGAACGTTATGTCAATTACCTGTTGCCTTCTCTGTGTTACAAAAGTTGGTTCACTACCATCATTCAAAACCACCAGATTTCGAGAGATAATGTATTCTAATAGTGACTCACCTCTACTATTTGTGTCGGTGCTTCCCCATGCAGTGTGGTGGGAGTTGGCATCCGCTCCGATGATGACCTGGAGGTTAGAATCCTCGCAGTACTTCACCAGGTTTTCCACTTCGTCCGTTGGCGGTGGTTTCGGTGCATCATACGGGAGGTAAGCAGAAGCGAAAATGAGCTCCTTGTTGCTCCTCTGGTGCAGAACTTCAGCCTTATGGCCGCTAAATCTCTGGAACAGAAGTTAAGCAGCGTTAATGGTTGTAGTTCTTTCTTAACATAAATGCAAGATCTTACTCTGCCATAGCGTAAATCATATATTACATTACCTTTGGCTTCACCTAGGCCTGCTACACGGTCCCCAACCAGCCAGGGTTCTTGTATTAGGGCCACGTCGATGCTGCCCGAGGCTAGCAGCTTACATAGGGAAGCAGAGGCCGCCCTGCTATGTTGAAGGTTTATCTGTATTACCTTCAACATCTTCGGTTTTTTCCTTCCTCCCAATTATCTTGAAGGTGAGCTGGTTTAATCCAAAATAGGGTTTCAGGCCCATGCCATTCAGCACCTTCAAGGATCCCTCATCGATATTCAGAACCAAGGTTATTCCTTTCGGGTCTGCCTTGCTCGATACGACGCGCCAGTCTTTGGTTGTTATCCCATCATTCTGGGTTTCGAGGAGTTGGAAAACTTTCTCCACTTCCATAGACCCCAGGAATTCAGTTGGGACCCACACAACTACCTTTGTGGTTTTGACGATATCCTTCGCAACGCCAGTCCTCAGGATTACGCCTTCCCACAGTTGGAGTTTAGGAACAGTCTCCATCAGCCATGTCTTCGATTTCTCGTTTCCACAGGTGAAGTAGACGACTCCTTCTCTGCATAGTTGTTCTTAAATTGGGGTGCGGTTGGTGGCTTGCACTTCCATATCTCCCCATTATTGCCATTTGCAGATTTTTAGATTGTTCTTCTGACAATCTTTCCTCTGGGTATTTATCCAATACTACAGCCATCTTAGTAGCGGTTAAGGCCTGACTAAAGGTTGCCCCAGCTGTGTCCTGGCTACAAGACGCACTGGGTTTTACCTTAAGAGGTTTGCCGCTATCTGACTTCTTCATCTTTGTCGGCTGACTCTTCGTTGAAGATGGAGTACTTCCCTCCGATCTTACTCTCTTAGAGGTTTTCTGCTGACTTGTTGACGGTTCTCCCTCTTGTTCCTTCGAACTTCGGTTTGACCGTTGTTTCCTGGGTCTTATAGCTTCCCAGCAGCAATCGCAGCTTGTATGGCCCTTCTCCGTTTCTGTGCACCGGAGAGTTTAGGTTTTATTAGCTTCAGGCGATCCATTCCCGTAGCTACCTGTTTCATCTCAGCATCAGAATCTGCTGGGCTTGTGGTATTACCACTTCCTCTGTCTCTTGCTGAGTTAGCTTCAGTTGGGTAGCAGTGTCTTGGCTGAATGAGCCTTCCTCTGCTTTTGTTGTTTCAGGGTTTTCCTTGTCTGAAGGTTCCCCTGTTAAGGTTGTTTTGGGTTTCATGTTTATTCCTTCCATTTTGTTCCCACGAGTATGGGGGAAAGGGTGGTCGACGCCTGTGGAGCCCCCACACAGACGCAAGGCTGTTACTCCGGAAGGTCGCCCGGTGTTCCAGGAGTGTGAGCAGTAGAGACTGATCTTCTAGACAGCCACGCATCCCGTCAGCCTGCCCACCCGCCTTAGGATTTAGGTTTTTATTGAGGTTGTCTCCTCTCGGTCCGGGCGATTAAGCCAAGACCCCCACTCCATCCACCTGTGAGACATGACCACAGTGGAAGGAGTATGGTTTAACAGTAACCTTATACATATAGTCTAACAGATACTGGCACCGTTTATCCCTTAGTATGCCCTTAGCCACGACACGACAGCTGGGTCAGGGGTGTCTTTCTTAGTCTGGCACTTCACCTTCGACCTGTCCGGCATGGGTGACCCTACCGGTAGCAATGCTACCGCCGGCTTAGCTCTCAGGTTCATTAGAGCACGCAAGCTCCCTCACCCGGCAAAGCAAGTTCGCCTACGTCAAGGTGACCTCCCTTTGTATTGTTAGAGACAAAACTGAAAATTTTGGCGATAGATACAATGAAATGAAATGAGTATATATGAACTTACTACTTAAATATATATTTTACTCAACTTCATGAACAGATCGCATTTATAAAAAAGTATTGATAGTAGTTTATGCCTTTATGTTATGTTTATTAATATTTAAGTAAAGAAATACAATAATAGTATAGACAATATGTTTTTATGTTTGTGGTACTTTTTCTTTCTTTCTCTAGGGTGGTAAAATATTATTGAACCATCTCTGAATCTCTGCATCCATTTCACCGTGGTAATCAGCTGTCTTTCTTCTCAAATACCAACAAGCCATCGTCAACAAAACCATTTTTCAAACCAATATGTAAAATAATTAAACGTCCACCTTTACCAACAGGATTTTTTAGACCCATTGTTACACCATCTATAAACGCTTGTCTGCGTGTTGCAACATTAGCAGGTCTGTGAAGTTGGCACCACAAGGTGGTCAAAAATCGACAAAAATGCTAGAAGGGATTGACCATTTATTGACCACTATTGACCACCAGCGATTTCGATTGACCACCTTTTGTTTAGGCTACAGCCGCTATACCCATATTTTGGAGTCTAATGGCGAAAACGCTAAAATTAGCCAATATAGAAATTTTGTTCATCGGATACGATTGACCTTGTTTGACATGTTTGACCACCCTTCACATTTTCAAAATTTTCAAAAAAAAATTTCTTTCGAATTTTTTTTTTTTTTACTGCAAACTCTAAAATTTTGTTGCAGTATAGGATTGACCAACGTTTGACCATGATTGACCACCAAATATTTTTTTTGAAAACTTAAAAATATTCGAAAAAAAATGAAAAAACAAGTTCGTATCTCCAATGAAATGACATCAAACGCAGATAATGTCATAACCTCTTGCGTCGCATTTTTCACAAATTTCGAGAGGTGGTCAAACGCTGAAAATAATAGAACTTATTGTCTCGTGTCTCTAGACCACACAAAACTGAAAATTATCGTTTGACTACCCTCCGGTTAAATTTTATCCGATCTTAAAGTTACGTATAACAGTTTCAAAGTTTTTCGCATTTTTCACAAATTTTGAGAGGTGGTCAAACGCTGAAAATAATACAACTTATTGTCTCGTGTCTCTAGACCACACAAAACTGAAAATTATCAAACGATAATTTTCAGTTTTGTGTGGTCAGGTATCGGTATGATCACGAAAGACTAATGCAGCAGGAGCCAGTTAGCTATGAACGATTACGATTCTATTGACCTTACTTTCGATAGGACACTTTTTGTAATTGTGGCTACATTTAGTTCCATCTGAAACTACTTTTGGGTTTGCTCATATCGATAGGACCGAAAGACAAAGGTTGTGGACGGAGTGCAGATTCCCTTAGATTTGATATCAGAATCATCTTAAAGTTTTGGCTTTATCTTGAACATTTTTTTAATCAATTCCTATACATGTTTTATACCCACAAAGACACAAAAATACTTCATGTTAATTTGGTCCTTATTTGATTAACATCTGATCTACTTTTAATGCATTCATTTCTGTAGGCAGGATTGCATCGTTTATATTCGTTTGATTAGTCATAACCATCTGTTGTAAAACTGTCAGAAAGATTATTTATGTGTAATGTTAACATCTTCTACCGGTAAAATCATGCTTTCTGAAATTCATATTCGTATTTGTGCAATAATCGCGCGTCTTAAAAAATAAAAATTAACACAAATATGAGTGACTTCATAGCTTACCGTTTTAAATATTACCCGGACAGATATTTTAACTAGCGCGTTAAGTCGTTAAAGATATAAGCAATTGCCAACTTCCTTATTGCCGTCAACGAACTAGGAATGTATTGTAAACGAAAATACTTTATGCTTTCCAGGGGTAGACTCAAAAACACAGAGAAGATCAAAGCAAAATATTTAGCGTTGTCGATTATTAACGGATATTAGATTTTGAACTATATAATCGATGAGAAAAATTTTCAATCTTTATAAAATTTCCCACTGTTATAGTACATTTTTTTAAATATCCTTACATGTTATTTTAGTGCACTAAATAAACTATGGTTGGTTATATTAGCATAGCTGTTACTAAACCCCGAAGTCAAATATCTATATCGAAATGATGTTACCTTAGTGGCTGCGGGAGAGATATCAATTTGTTCTGCTTTCATGAATATGTAAAACAAAGGCAAGCAAGGGAGTCTAGAACACTTTATCCAAGTAATATTACCTCTGTTTTACAACCGCCTAGTAAATCAAACCCGTTTAAATTTAGTTAATATTACAAAACGACATACGCAACTGAAATTACTATTAAATTTATGTTATCAAGGTAGACAGAATGACATGTTCTTAATAGAACTGTCTGTAATTACGAAGAGGAGCAAATATTAATCATGTATGTAGATCAATACATGTTGCATCTAGCTTAAAGCTTCATTTATAAAAACAATATAATGTCCACATATAAGATACTGAAATACCAAGAAAAATGTAGGCAAGATCAGAAGAGAGCATGAATATATTAAATAATAATAATAATAGATTAAATTTATACCTACAGAAATCTATAGCTTAAAGCGACAACGCAACCTGGGCTTCGTCACGTCGACGACCACTTAACGTCCTGGACTAATGCTCTGGTTCACTTTTTTGAATTCGTTAGAGTTAAATTTAGAAATTAGAATTATAAAAAACTAGGTACCTATTCACGAATTTTCTTTTAACGCAAGCTCATAATTTCGGATAAAAATAAACAGAAATATGTAAAATACATGCTTACGAGTTTCATAACAATAAAATTTGAAAATATCTGTCGCAACTGCATTACATAGCAATATACTGTTATGAGCTCTCGGGTGTTTCTGAGCCGGCTGTAACGTGACTTTATCGAACACCTACTGGAAAAAGCCTCTGCAATGTTACGCATGTCCTCCAAAAATGACATAGTCAGGGGTAGATGCATCTGCATATTTACCCTTTGTAACTTTCCAAGGCGAAATTGTTTAGTAACTTCATAATAAAATGAAGGGATCCAAGTTAGAGCGGCTAAGATTTACAAATAGTTTCCCGAAAAGCTAAAGTGGAACAAATGTGTATTTATGAGTCTCTTAAAAGCAACAGCATACCCCTTTGTACAACGCACATGCCATTAAAAAGTTTTCAGGGCTCAAATGGGAGTTTCAAAAACAATATATGTACTATCTATGTAAGTGTAAAGGTACGACTTCAGGTTTCCAAATTATTAAAACTAAAGCTTGCAGCATTATCCGTACCGGATCATGATTTTTATAAAATTTTTACTTTCGAAGCATGTTGGGGGCACGAAATTTAGATGGTGTTGTGAGATCCTTCTTCAGAAAAAAGGAGAAGAGGTCTATGTCTTACCGAAAACCTAACCATTCAGAATGCTTAATTTATTTTTCTGTTACTACTACATCCCCGAGTGTCCCAGTTAAAATTCGTTAATTTGATAAATGCATGAATATGACTAGCATGTTGGTTATAAAATGCAGAATTTAATTAGTTAATCAAACAACATTTGAACGTTTTATATGTGTATGTCTACGCCACCTCGACAATTACAAATTAAAATTTTACCTAGCACAAAGACAAGATAAATGAATAATAATTTGTTCCGACGATTTATGATAATTTAGTGTCGTTTTGGAAATTTTGAATTGCTTCAATTTTCAAGATCTCTGAATTGCCTTTTTTAGGAAGCTGTTGATATGGCAATATTCCATGAACCAAGTAACAAACTATTGTAAATTTAGTGACATAGCAAGACTTTGCACTCGTGTTAAAGAGTTTGTGCCGTCAGAAACTAGTTTTGTACTGCTTGCTCTTCCTCGTAGGTAAATGATTTAATGGAAATATTACGAAAATCCAAGCAGAACACCAGAACAATACAAAACTTTAACCCAAATTAATAAATTTTCGAGTCCGGCTCTGGCTAGTGCATAGACAGCGCACATGAGTTTCTGCTCCGTAATTAAACTCATATTAACTGGGAAATTACGAGTAAGATAATTCTAGCAGTATTATATATTATAAATACAAGTGTAACAGTGGGTGTATAGGCAAAAAACAAGGTAAGAACATCTGTCGATTTAAGAGAAAAATAGATATTGTAAGATAAACCGATACACTGATAAAGGCGAGACTTTCGACGGGTCGACTGGGGTTACGCTTTTTGCGCGGTTGTCGGTCTACTACGGTGCCTAGAAAAGTACAAAACAAACAGGTCAGGCTTAAGTTAGAAGTACAAATATTTAAGTGAAATGGAGAAAACAGATAAATACGACGTACTCTTAAAGATGATGGGAAATCTTAGGGAAGATATGAAAGATATAAAAGAGGGACAAAAACAAATTAACGAATTATTCAACTTGATAAAAATACTAAAAGATGAAAACCAGGAATTAAGAACATCAATGAGTAAACTAGAAAAGCGCATAGATGAAATAGAACGTAAGAACGATGAAAGATATGAATTTGTGCAAAGAAAAATGTCTCATCAGGAACAATCAGTTAGGAAAAATAATATCATCATAAAGGGATTGGAAACTAGTGATACTACAGTGAACCAAGATGTAAAAATTATGATCGAAAGGAAGTTAAATCTAAAAACCGAAATTAAGGAAGCCGTAAGATTGGATACAAAGGGGAAAAAGGAAATTATATTAGTTAAACTGAATAATAACGAAGATAAACAGAAAATAATGAAATCAAAAAAGCAACTTAAAGGAAACAATGTATATATTGAGGATGACTTGCCGAGAGAAGAGAGAAGAAT
Source organism: Holotrichia oblita (assembly GCA_023690525.1). Lineage (NCBI taxonomy): Eukaryota > Metazoa > Arthropoda > Insecta > Coleoptera > Scarabaeidae > Holotrichia > Holotrichia oblita. The sequence continues at coordinate 16,543,114 of CM043020.1, read as the reverse complement.
TCAATACGAACTAAGAAAGGCAGCTAAAGAACTACGAGAAACGGGAAAGACGGTGAGAGTAGGGTTCCAAAAATTAATCATCAATGGAAGATGTCATTACTGGGATAAGACCCTCGATAAAATAGTTATTACAAAAAACTAAAAGAGGTCGCCCGGGATCATATTACAATCCCGGACGCAAAACATGAGGTCCAGGAAACGAAAATACGGCACGACTCAGGAGTATGCAAATGGGAAAAGATAGGGACATGGAACGTTAGGGGTATAAATGGCAAGGAAATAGAGCTTATAAAAGAATTTAAAAAAGCCAAATTAGGAATACTAGCTATCACTGAGACTAAAAAGAAAGGCTTTGGTGAAATGATAATAGAAGACCACGAAATCTTATATAGTGGAGTGGAAATTGATAAAAGAGCCGAAGCTGGTGTAGGCTGTGTGCTAAGCCCAAACTATAGGAATAAATTAGTTGATTGGAAAGCTATTAGTAAAAGAATAATGAAAATTAAAATATGTCTTAACACTAGGGAAAATGTGGAAATAATTATAGTATATGGACCTGGGGAATCAGATGCAGCGGCAGAGAAAGATAAATTTTGGAATGATTTACAAGAAGTATATGATGAAGTTAGGGATCCTGTAATAATCACTGGAGATCTCAATGCCAGAATAGGTAATGACCCAAAACTAAAACAGGGTGTAATGGGAAGATTTGGTGAGAAGACTCTAAACAGAAATGGGGAAAGATTAATAGACTTCTGTATACAAAATGGTTTAGTCATACTAAACTCCTTCTTCCAGCATAAAGATCTGCATAAATATACAAGAGAAGAACCAAGTAGAAAAGAAAAATCAATAATTGATTACATTATCATTGAGAAAACTACCAGAAACATTATCCGAGACGTAAGGGTCTATAGAAGCGCTGAGTTATCAACAGACCATTTTCTGCTGGCAGCAACGTTTAAAGTAATCGATGACAAACAATATGATTCCAAAACAAGAAAGAATAATAAGACCGAAATAAAAACTATCAAAGCTTATAGACTGCACACTGAAGAGATAAGAGATAAATATGCTGAATTGATAACAATGGAAGTACTACGTATAGAGGAAGAATTGCAATATATGACTTTAGAGGAGAAATGGCAAACATTTAAGAAAATCGTAAATAAGGCCGGTACTGAATCATGTGGCATCGCTATTAGCGGAGGATCCAAGAAAAGAACGAGCTGGTGGAGCCAAGACATTAAAAATATAATTAAAAGAAAGAAAGAGGCATGGAAAGAATACCTACGAAATAAATCTGAAGAAAGTTACGGGAAGTACAAAGATGTTAGAAGGATAGTCACAAAAGAAATTAAAATAGCAAAAGCTAAGGAATGGGAAGAGTTTGGGACTAAGATGGAGAAGGATAGTAGAAGTAATCAGAAATTATTTTACAACGTGCTAAAAAATATGAACAATAAAAAACGACCTATCAAAGGAAGGCAAATTAAAGACAAGGGAGGAAGAATTCTTACGGAAATTGAAGAAATAATGCCTAGATGGAAGGAATACTTCCAGAATATCTTGGAAGGTACTGAAATAGAAGATAATGTTATGGAAATCTGTAACACTAACATCAACTTCGAAGAAAACTCAGGGATAGAATTTGAAGAAGTAGAGAATGCAGTACGAAAGTTGAAGAATGGGAAAGCACCAGGGGTGGACAAGTTAAAATCAGAACTACTAAAGTACATGGGTATTGAAGGATATAGATTACTGCACAAAATTATTGACGAAGCATGGAAAGCAAAGCAAGTCCCAAATGACTGGAAAACTTCAGTGATTATTCCAATCTATAAAAACGGAGACCGAAAGAACTGCTCTAATTATCGTGGAATATCGCTGATCTGTTCTGCTTGCAAAGTGTACGAAATGGTATTGGAAGCGAAGCTAAGAAGGGCAGTAGAAAAACTATAAATTACATGGAGCACAGAGTGGATTTCGACCTGGATACAGCACACAAGACCATATTTTCACGATAAAAAATATACTGGAAAAGTTCTTAACTTACAACAAAGAAATATACATGTGTTTTATCGATCTAGAGAAAGCTTTTGATAAGGTAAAGAGGAGGAAATATGGAATGCTTTAGAAAGTAATGGTGTAGAAGTAGGACTAATTGAAGCAATTAAATCGCTGTACAAGAATACCACAAACACAGTCAAGGCAAACAACCTTGAGACAAAGAAATTCAGAACAACACAAGGAGTTAGGCAAGGAGGAGTCCTCAGTCCCCTACTTTTCCTGATATTCATGGATCAAATTATTAAAAATTGTAGCAGATCCAGTAGGAAGATGAACGTAGGCTATTATAAAATGAATAGTATCCAAATTAGCGAACATGTTATTTGCTAGTACGGAACAATTTAAGATTGTATCCAAATTTAGTACGGATGTGAAATTTACAATACAATGTAGATTTATGGATAAAGAACTTTTGCTAGTAAGACAAAGACCATTTACAATCAAATGATAAAGATATGAAAAGCAATGATAAAAATCAATAAGAATACAGTCGAGCAAGTAGAGAATATTAAGTATCTAGGAGCAAATGATAAAGTACAGGTAAACAATGATAAATAAACAATAGAATAACAGTCACAAGTAAAATTGTTCCATTGTATCTAGGAGAGTTATTAACAAAAAGGTAAATCAGGAACAAAACTAAGATGACAGTCTATAAGAAAATCTTGTTCCATTGCTGCATGGCTGCGAGTCTTGGGTACTGAACTGAAAAGCTTCATCAGAAGAACACTAAGATGGAAATGAAATACTTGAGAAGGGTGGCGAATGTGACGACTGTGATGGAAAAAATAAGGCGAATAACACCATGATGGACAAAATAAGCTAAATATTGGAAGTGCCAGGAAATACGTGGAGGACTCGCAAATGCGATGGTGGGGTCACTTAAAGCGACTAGATGAAGGAAGACAAGTTAGAAGAGTATGGGGTGCCAAGAGAATAGGAACGAGAAGAAGAGGTAGACCCCGGATGACTTGGGATAATGAAATAGGAAGAGTATTGAAGAGTAAGGGATTATCGTGGAAGCAGGCCGAGATTCTAGCGAAGGACAGGAAGAACTGGAGAAAGAAGATCAAAGAAAGTTGATACAACAAAACCTGAAGAGAAAGAATATCCTCTACACTTAACAGTAGAAGAGGGACTGATTATATATATATATAATAAATTTTCTCTTTTTTGGAGGTGTTAAAATGTCTTTATCACCTTGAACAAAAATCAAATATCTCCAACACGAAAGCAAGTCAAAACTTTCAAGCGGTTTCAGCAGAAAACGGCACAAAATTTTCGCCAGATTTTGTTCTACTTAACAATTTGATTTCTAAGGTTGTTCATTTCTCTAAGTCTAGACTTACACGTCCCTGTGTCTTTTATTCCACCTCTAAGTGGCTACAATCTGACCACGGAATTTTCGGTCAGACTTTTACGTGAATCAAATGTTGGACTCGATCATGGCGATTCTCAAACGTTGGCCTGCAGGATACGTCTAATGGCCATACGAGGTGGTGGTCTGTCTGAGTCTAGCTCCCCCAGGTGCCAGACTAACAAGTTCTCCGACCGAACAATCCTTTCTAACATGCTTCTGGCCAACGTCATCGCATCTTACAGAGGGTTGGTACGGTGTGGTCTCTGTGCAGTTGTGTTTTGCTCACGAACTAGGGTGTGACGACTATAATACGCAGCACCCTGTTTTGAATACTATTGATCCTCTTTATATGATAGATAGATCAGGGCACAGTATGTCAGGATCGGCCGGAGAAACCTCGCGTAACAGCTTCAGTCTCAAAATTAGGCACTAGCTAGGAACTCACACTATGAGAGGCGACTTCTGTCCCTTTAAGGTGACTTGCGCAGGAGGAGGATTTAGCTTTCTGGAAAAATGCACGTCAACGCACTTATCGGGAGCTAAGTTGGTCCACTGACTACTGCAGCCATCTACACACCAAGGCGTCGTTTCTGGACGTTGTATAAACGACAGTATCGTCTGCGTATGCGGCAAAACTTTAGGCCAAGGAGCAACCCCTAAAAAACGCCAGCACGACAATTTGATTTGTAATCTTGATAATATCGTAGATACCCTAGTATGTCGTTTCTAACGCAATCTTCCATAATAAATAATTGGGTAAAAAATCGTATTATGATAATGGGTACCAGAAAGGACAGATTCTTATTGACAGCGACATGTTTTTTATTAAGTATAGACACTAATTTTGAAGCTTAATTTTGCTAACATTTACATTAATTCTGGGAAGCAGATCAAAGCAAAAGTAGGTCTCAATTCACGTCGAGTAACAGACATATTGTTGTTTTAAATGTATTCATATTAACTGTATACTATAAAGAAACGCGTATTTCTTTGTAACATAAAGTACTGTTATATGTGACTTCTTTTGTGTGTAATTTAGATGAAAATAAAAATAATTATTCTTAATAAATTGCCCATAAAGTTAAGCAATCTATCATCGAAGATATTACCTATACGAGTTTGACACGTCAACTAATACAGCTTCATCTTCATATAAGCTTCGTAAAAGTTGGAATAAAACGTAATAGAAATTTGAAAATCGTCAACTTGTCTGTTACTAGATTTTATCGAACTCATATATTACTTGACGGAGTGCAAACTCGATTACCCCAGCGAGGATCGGCAGTACCTCAGCGTTACTAGCTAGATAACTTTGGAAACTAATTATAAAGTGATTGATACATGAGTTCCTTGGGGTGTACATTTACATTTCCGCGAGCGTCCTTCAGATGTCCTTATTCCAACAAGGCGAAAGAGAATTCTTCCTTCCAGATATGATCCTGTACCGAGTTATAACCCGTACAATTTACTCACTATCTGACGGTTACAGGTGTTGAATATTAGACTAGAACCAGCGCGGTGAAACTGTTGGCGAGTATCAATATTACAGGCAAATTAATGTTGTAGCGACGACGGCTGCATCAGTCAGATCAATTTCATCAGAACCCTGGTTCACCGCACACAAAAGGGAAAAGCTCACGAATGAATTTCGGTTTGAAATATCGTTTCGTAGACGTGCTGGGAAAGAACAAAGATTCGGGATCAAGACTGTATATTTAGCTGTTCTTGTAAATAGTTTAGATGGAATAAATTTCTCTCGTGCTTGGTGTTTTACTCGTGCATTTATGTTACTATTATGTGTATTCATTTCGTCGAAGAAAATTAACCATATGGTGGTAGTTAGCAATACGTGTTGTTGTGTTATTAAAAAGACTAACTATTGACTATTATAAAAACAAAGTTCCTTTTCTAGTTATTGCTTAATATTGCTTCGCATACCAAAATGTAATTGATAGCCCTTGGAACCACTACTTCGAAATCTTGCCCTTCATGAGAGAAACTTGTATAATAGTGATCTGAGTACACAAAACGCATATGCGGATCACCTCCCGTTAATTGTCTTTGAAAATAGTAAAGCTTAACTGAAGACCACTAAAAAAATTAGTTCAGGAACAAAAGCAAATAAAATCTCTCTTAACAAGGTCGGTTTTATTAAAGAAGGAATTAGAAAAAACAGGCCACCACCTGTTAAGTTGTCTCGTTAAACATTACAATTAAGCGATTAAGTTAAGTACTCCAGATGGTGCAGATGGATGGCTGACTCACGTTTCTTCCGCACGCAAGATACGTCAAAGCTTGATACCTGATGAGTCGGGACTGAGAAGCAATGTTGTTGGAAGTATTTTTGGAGAATTGAAGGTAGCAATTGTTACTTACTGCATCTACAACTCATGTTCTCCGGGGTTTATATACTGGACAGTGGCCATTCCACCTGGCAGTAACTCATGATTGTCGTACTGTTTCTTATGATGCCTTACAAGTGCCTGGCTAACGTGTTGCCAATTTTCAGATTGCTAGGAGCAAAATGCAAAAATAAACAAGTTATGAATGCAGCAATATTATCAAACACAGCAGCATGGCAAGCTAAGTAAAATGAGTCTAAAACGGGAAAAAAACCACCAATTAATGAGTTCCCAAAGGAAGCATCCAGTTTTCTTGCTGGTCATGATTTTTTTTATTAGTTTTTTGAGCTGTGAATTGACTCTGTCGCTGATTTTTTATTAGTTTTTTGAGCTGTGAGATATAGTGCACTAAGTTTGGGGAATTGAAGTAGACTCTGGACAGTTGCTGATAGATTGTGAACTATATACCGATATTCAACATACATACTTGTAGAATTGTCTATATTAAGATCTTACTTGGGTTTCATCAGGAGTTCTAGGTTCCAAGCCGCACACAAAAGGATTGGAATTGCGACTACACGGCGAAATTCGGAAGAAGATTCTATTACAAGTGATATCGGCCGTGAAAGCCTACGGAATTGCAAAGTGAGATAAATTCAACAAAAATTACCAAATAGAAAAATGAAGGAAAAAGAAAATACTTACCGTAAATGAAAGCAAAAAAAAGAAGGATTATGACTATAAAGAGAAAATACCGAAATGAAAAATACGTGATGGTTTGGACGTGGACTGTTGTGTGGTCCGGATTTGTCCGAACTTGAAAAGGAAAATAAAGAATCTAAAAGAAAATAAAAGTAATCATGACAATAAATGGGGAGTGAAGCACTGACTCATATTACATATGAACCTACGTTTGATAATATAAGAACAGTTGTGCAGGGTATAGGCTTGCACTTGTTTTAGATACTGCTTTGACTGTTCCCTTCTTGGATCCTAAGGTGATGTGATATCCTAACCAATCAATTCTAGTGGAGTGATGCACTGTCCTACGCTGTCTAAACGCTAATAGCACTCTCTCTACTATAAGAAACCGTATTCGAATGATCTGTATATTTCGTTTCGTTACTTAAGGATTTAAACATTATTTCTGGTAATTTATTAATTAAAGACTCTACAACTGTGGACACAACCAATCACCCAGAAAAGCTCAATTAGATTCGCAATTGCTTCTCTATCTACATACATAGGTTGTTGAAGCATAAACAAGATTATTATCATGTTCTTGAACACTACCACAAGCTCAACCGCCAATATACTCTACGAGAAAGTTTGTATGCAACATTAGAACATTTTTAAGTATAGAAGAAAATAATCATAATACTTCTTGACAAATTGCATTAGAAAATCAAATCGAAAGACAGAATATCGTTCAACTTCAACATTTGTAAGAATATAATGAATATGACCCCGATTGCAGATTACAGTTCATGAGAATATGATATTGGATGGTTGAGAAACACACTCATCATGTGCAGAAATTAAATGTGCGGACTGGAACAATCAATAGCAAATATAATATGAGCTTTCTTCTTTGAAAGATGTTTAGAATTTTTGCAAAATGACCAATTTCCAATGGGTGCAATTTTTTTCAAATAACAATGGCACTGCAGTTTCAATAATACCATATGATTTCAGCAATATAGTACCCCTTCCCCATCCACCACCCGCATTATACACGGCCCGTTAGAGATTTTATGGGCAATTATGTTCTTGTGAGGCGGATTGGCAGGCAAGAACGGATAGAAAGGCCAGCGAAGACTCTCAAAATCAAGGAAAAAATGGGAAGTTGTCACCTGTTCGAGGATCTTTCCTAAACACTTTTACTTCGCTTTTTTGAATTTATTCCATACTTTTAGTGCATACTGTATATTACAAGATGATCTAACATTCATTCACTTACACACAAGAAAATGTTTTTGAATTCAATTCCACTGTTGTTATCAAAATACCAGACTATGAACCATTCAAGCAAGTTGGCTGATTAAAACTTTAAAAAAATATTGTTCTAAATTGTATTAAATCTATGCTATCTTTGGAAAGCAACAGCTAATAACTACTTACAAACATTGAGAATTAAATTACCGCAGCCGAACTATCTCAACGGTGTAAGCACTAGTATGTTGCTATAATGTTATGGTAATATTAAATGTTCCGTTTTGAAAAATAATACGGCACTTAATACAAGTACATGAACGTTAGATATACTTACACAATTTATTTTTTTTACTAGCGCCACATATATGTATTATGTATGAAATACTACAAGTTAAAGTATCTAGATCACTTCTTGCCGTGAATGTAAAATAGCCATCTGTGCTCGGAATGTATAAAAACTATCACGCCTATGGACGCTGACGATGGCGTATTACTTTAATTATTCATGCGTTTTCTTTCGTAATACCGTTCCATGCGTCGTCTTTTTCATCTCTTTGTTAGGTTTTAATAGCCAAACAACATAAAGACACATGTAAAACACAAAAATTACGATTTTCTCTTCCGTCTGCATCTAATTAATTTAAATATATCCTTATGTAACGGACGAGTCATAAATTTCGGCGAGACTTTTTCGGCGAACGCTTTAACGACTTTATGTGAGAGAATATTTAAATATTTTAGGGAGGTTATTATGCATAAGTCTTTTATAAACCTATCTAACGTCGAATAAGTTACTGCCGCACGCTGGATATGTTAATTTTAAATCGATACGCTTCGCCTTTAGACGTTAGACACTCTCTCTTCACATCAAGTAACTGCCTCGCATTATTCAGATCTTGATAATAATGAGGAGACATTGTATTTTCCCTCAATTTCACGCCATACATCCTCTACTCAAAGTTCAGACGGTGTACAGCTAGATGGCACATGATAAAAACCGACGAAATTGGTGGTAATTAAAGACTCGGAGAGACTGATTTGCATACGAACTATATCTATTACGGAGCGTTTCTCTTAAGAGACAGAGACGTGATGAAACATTTTTATGTGTTATTTGTGTGTTTTAATGAAATGACCTTTGCCGCGCTCTTCGTTTCCATCGAACGGGATGTTAACTAATGAAACGTCCGTCGTCAAGATGCGCTTTATTGTACGGAAAGTCTTAACCTCGTTCTGTTCCATAACGGCGGCATTTCGCTCCTCACAAAAGTTTTGGGTTTATGACATCGTAATTAATGTTTTTAGTATGCGTGGGGTTTTGTCACAGCTTTCTTGCTTTCTTTAGCTGATTATTTTAGGAATATATCTTGTGTAAATGAAGTCTGAAGTTCTGACAAGCCGTTACCAGTAGTACCTATACTTAAACCGCACACTCACGCAAACAATTACTTCTGATAGCTAACTGTAGATCTTGTATGAATATTACTTTTACTACAAGTTTTATAATAATGTTGTATAATTCTTTCTCTCATTTCTCTCTTTATAAAGTCCTTTTTAATTTTCATATACATTGGGTATACCTGGTTTCATTGCTCTACTTGCATGGATTTACTCTTTTGGAAGTAGATCTTGTGTTAACAACACGTTCTGGTACAGCAGTTCACGAAATTTCTTAGTGGCTAGTGGCTGTGGTGTACGCTTTGTACTAAATGATTCTGGTTATGGCTCGTTATTATCGAGGTCCAATGTATGTTCGATTTTGGTTCTGATTGTAGCTGAGCAGAATTATTATTCATCCCTGAAGTGCGGTTTCTTTTTGCAAATGATCTATCTTCTGCTCTTAAATTTAGAAACTTCTGACCTGTAAAGGAATGCTAGTCAAAATACACTACTGTACATAATTAAGAGACCACCTTAATAGCAAATATTTATTGCATTAGGGTACACATTATCTGTGTAGGTATTAGAGAGAACGTTTCCTTATATTTAATTTATGATGTTCAACACAATATAAACTCGAAATTTTCCAGTTCTAAGAAGAGCTGTGTTTGCACATGAATAATAAATAATCGATTAGTAATATAATAAGAGATTAATGAACCAAGTAAAGAGATTTCTTTTAAATTTGAAGCAGTGGTTTATGATATTTAGTGTTCTGCGGATATGATATAGTGCCATTTTAAGAATTTTGTTGACTGGAAAGTGGTAAGCTTCTTCTTTGTTAATGGTAAAATGAAAATGTTTTGTGTAGGTTTTAGAATTTTTTTTTAATGTGTGGTGGGTACTTAGTTGCAGTGACTCCGTAAGCTGTATCTTTTGTCTGGCTATCACTGCAACTCTCGCGGTGTAGCTTTGTGTGTGTAAGTTGTGTTCAATTGGCTTTGTGACAGCATCATATCGCCTTTTATGATGTCGCGTTGTTAATCACTTTGCTCCCAACAGCGAATGGCCAGTCGATCCGGGATTAAACTCTCTGAAAAAATGTCACCGTCCCTCCAGAGAATTGAACCCCGGCACCTGTCGTCCTTCCACAACGATAGTCGGCCGCCTAACCACTGCGGCCATCGACCCGTTATTGATTCACTATCGCCATAGTGTTGTTTTTTTTTAAACAAGGCTACAGTCAACGCGAAATTGCTGTAGAAATGGCGTGTTCGAAAACTGCCGCTCAAAAAATATTACGCAAGTATGCAAAGTACAGTACAACATCAAAAAGGCGCTTAGTTCACCGCGAAATCGCACTAAATCTTCAACGCAGTTAGCTGAAGATCTGTGAGTAGCCAGAAGTGTTGTAGTCCATTCGTCGACAGTTGCCGGACACCTCGTTCAGCAAGGCTTTAGAGGCCGCACAGCTCGCAAAACCGTTGTTTCGGAAGAGAAACAAGTAAAAACGTTTACAATATGCAAAAATTCATAAAAATTGGATCTTAGAAGATTGGTCTCGCGTGTTATGAACAGATGAGTCCAAATTTGAAATTTTTGGATCTCGAAGAAGACAGTTTGTGCGGAGGAGGACATATGAAGCATTAAATCCCGATTGTCTGCAGCCTACCATAAAGCATGGGTCTTATGTGGGGACAGAATTGACGAACGTCTTACAGTCGAACGTTATTTAGATATTGTATGAGAGCATGCAATACCTGCTGGACATTGCTTTATTGGTGCGCACTTTATTTTCCAACAAGACAACCATTCGAAGCATAGTGCTCGGACTCAAAAACAATTCCATTTATTTTTATTTTTTAACATAAAATACCATAACCTTGATACATTTATTAAAATAAAAACGCTCATTTCTTGGGGCCGTAAATTCGTCGAATTTTAGCATGCAGGAGCAATAGACTGGCGGTCAGTTCAGTTGGTCTTTTTTTTTTTAGTTGTTTTCCTTATATTACTTACGCAGGATGGTTGCATGAGATGCTACGTTTTTTAATTTACTTGGTTGATATCTTGTTGCATCTCCAAAACAATGTGACCATGTCTTCGGGTAAACGAAGCATTTTGAAATTTTTGAGTGTTGTATAGAATAGCGCTCAACTTGCAAGTGTTTCACCGTCAACACCCAACTTGCATCAACTTTTGAAAGGTTAAAATGGTTACGAAGAATAGTATGTATGGTACCAGCTGATTGGTTAGTCATAAAATCCATCCATTATGTTTTTTTAAATCGCGCTGCGCTGGTAGCCAAAATTGATTGCTTATCTAAACAATTAATTCTGTCAAGTTGATTTTTCTCACTTTGCGTAAATAATGGAGAGACGCACAATGTAATTCTGTGACGTTACCTTTGTCAAAGCAGCGTTGCGGTGAGGTACGTCATCTACACGTTCGATTACCGGTTTGGCACCCTTTGTAAGTAAAAGCGTACATAAACAACAACAATATTAATCAACACACACGGAACACATGGGTTTGTTAGTAGCAACTTTTAACTTCGGTTAGAAAGGGAATGTGAAAGTAATTATCGGGGGGAAAAATTTGTATTCGCATTTGACGGCTTTCTCTTCTATTCTAAAAGTATCAGGAGTATATTAAAATTTTCATTATTATTATTTCTCTTAAAATTCACATTGTATATTTCTGCCAAGAACGGAGGCATACCTTTATACTTGAATACTATCTTTGGAAATTTCATAACGCCGTTAAAATTATTTAACTCGAATCTTTTTAAACCGGCTCTCTACTCGTGCAGAAGTTATCATTGCTACCTTTACGCTATTACGTAATATGAAGCTTAATAAGCCCGTACGCCGTCTAGCCGTACTCAATCCTTATTACGTAATCCTATCCTTTACAATGGTTACTGCACAGAACTGCAGTATACCCTAGAACCGCTGTTTATTTAACATCCACATCGTCGTCCCAGTAATCATCATTCAAAGCATCCCTGTTCCCTCGTTATTAAAGATTATGCTCTCTACTACCTACGCCGTTTACGCTCATATCGGCTAAGTTGACTTCGCTCGTTAGTTTTATAAACTTCTGACGTTTAAATGAAAGATGTTAAACAGCCATTGTTTAAATTGTTAATTAGTATCTTTATCCAGATGTATGGGAGTGTTCCAGCGTATGAAAGGAATATTGCCTTCGGAGAATTTGCAGAACCTTAGTAATAGAGACGCGCAATACCAATATAGACGGACGCAGTTAGTTATTCTGTTAATCGCTGTAGACGACGTTTGTATTTTAATTAGTTTAGCTGTTGGATATTATATCGCGAGATATTCTTTAATATCGTAATTAAAACATCACTAATCTGTTTTCCGCTAATGAAATTAACGTCGTTGCAAAACTACCAGTTGTTACTTGGTACTTACACGTAGTATTTGAGAAGAAGAAATACCTTTTCCTAGATAAAAAGTTCTTTAATTATGTTTGCGTTTCTTACTATGGTCGTATAATTGCATCTTAAAACGTATTCTAAAGTATTAGCCGGCGCTGTAGGCGACAAAGATCTTTAACCTTGCAAAGCAACTGGAAGATTAACCTTCAAATAGATATTGTGATTCTTGTATAACTCATGACTCTTTAGAGAGTTGCTACAACTAGAAATCACGGATGGCTTACGGCTGCACTACCTACCAGTCTCATCAGAGGAATAACGATTAAAATAATGATTTAAATAGCAGAATAAGGTTAGTAATACAAGAAAGAAATTTTTGTAAAATCCCTTAAGAATGTTTCATCATACTTGGTAAAATTCTGAACTGTTCCTAATATCCAAAATAAAAAAAATCTTTCCCTAAACTGTCGCTCTTAATATAGGAATTCTAAAGAATGAATATATAGAAAGCAATGTTGAAATTTATTGAAAGACGCTCACAATGAAATCGATGGCAGTAAAGATTCGGAATGTCAATACTCAGGTGAAGATTATCGAAGAGAAGGGAAAGAGGTAGAAAGAAATGTGAGAATAAATTAGGGCCGTCGGCGCAAAACCGGCTATAACCATTTTTCTTTTGAAAAATAGACTTTGGAGCAAAACTGATCAGATCAACGTTTTTACAGCCAACTCGGCTATGTCCAATAAATGGTGGGATTTACCGGTAAACACGTTTTAACTTTGAAGCTGGCTGCTCTACTGTTGGGAGAGGGGGCGTTATTGCATATCAAAAAAGCTTGGTTCAAAATTTCCTAACGGCCTGAAAGAGAATATATTGAGTGCAAGTCTATCCATTACAAGATTATGAAAGATGTTTACCATTAAAACCTATCGAACCTTCGGTGAGTTTAACTTCGGGTTCTGAACACCTGCTATAGATGCTCGTAGAAACTATATAAGGATAAAGGAGAAATACACAATCGAAGCTAATGCAGACAAGTGAAAACAGTTGTTGGTTGACGTGTTACCATTAACAACAACAACAACAAAAATTCAATACATATATTGCTTTGAAAGTGAATGGTCAGAAAATATTTTCGTGATAACGTTTCCAACTGTGCCCGCATCTGGAAACATTTCATGATCGCTGATAAATAGATAATAGGAGAAAAAACTACAGCTTAATGTAGAGCTAAAGCAGATCTAGCTTAGAAAAAGTATACTGCAAAAGTTAGAACAGAACTTATGAATGAGATATTTTAAATGGGTGGACGAACCGTTCTGCGTATAAAGGATGCTTGGTGGAACTAACGTAGAAGATGGCGATTGCTGTTTTCAAGACAGTATGCAATATTAATATAAATTAACTTTTTTTTTTTATTTTATTTCTTCTTTTATTATTTAAAATGGTTTTTTATTTCATATTTATTATAGAGCTTCGAAACAAACCTGTAAAGGTCAGAAAATAGAGAGCTTTTGCCATTTTCTCCAAAGGTGGAAAAACAGGGGGTTATTCTCGAAACAGTGGAAAAATAGCTTTTTCACCGCCATTTTCTCCACTTGTCCACTTTAGAAAGCTTCTCTTGAAATTTCCACAGCACCCCCCAGGTGTTCTTATAGTTTCACAAATAATATAATCAAACGGTAGTTGAAAGTAGTGATAACGTTGAAATAGCTAAAAGATGATTTCCCCTCATTTACCAATAATACCAACAACGTTACTATGGATCCGAAATGTAGATAATCTAATAGGAAAAGAAACCGTTCCGACAGAAGAAAAAGCAAGGGTAACAACAGGCATCAACAGTGGCTAGTCAGTATTTGATTATTTTCAGAAACTATTTTTCCACGAGTCCCATAATACAAACAAATCATTATCGAAAATCTGCATATGCAAAAATCACTAGAAATGCAGAAACTGTTTGCTTGCTTATCTAGGCAAGAATAAATTTCACCTACCAATCAATAAATCACGCTTTTCTTGACGTAAATGCATTTTCTTTCTAATCATTGATCGATAATGTGGAGCTCACCAGGTTTGGCATAGCCACTCAAAACGCCGTCCCCTCGGAACTGCTCTTGTCCCTCGATTACAATCTTCTTATCTGCCCTTAGTTTGTATTCTCCCTCGCTTTCATGGTATTTATAATGTAATTGCTCATTATCTTTCAGTTAATAATATTTTGGTATAGCTACAATTACATAGTCCTGACACAGGACTAAACTTGATTATGTAATAATCATACTTTAACTAATGGTCCAATAAAACATCCAAGTATTTCAGTTCTTTCTTGCAGTCGCTAACGACTCTTTGGAAGTATTGGCTCGGATTTTTCGGAGCTCCCCTTCATCCATTACGCAATCTTCCCTAAGGATTCATTGACTTAAAACATAGGGTTTCTTAAGTTTTCCTCTGCATACATATTTGTGGTAACTACCATCCCCAGCTATACTTGCAGCACTTAATCATGTACTACGTTCCAATAAGGCCACACTCAACACTGAGCCTTGCCGTACCTCAACAATAACTTCCATGGTTTGCCTCGGAAATAGTAGGACCTTCCGCTGGCAAAAATAATCTTCCAGTTGTTTTGCTGGTTTTTGGGGTTTTGTCCAGAATTTGAAGCGGGTAGATGGATCGTAAAGCACCCCAACAATGCAATTCCTTCTCGTTGTTTGATTCTTCATTGTGCTGCAAATTGCTATCGTCCACATTCAGAAAACATTGTTGAACTGACGTGTGCAATAGTCTCTATCAAAAGCAAGAACAATAATTAATTGGGTTTATTAATTTTTGGATAAGAAACCGAGTTTTTCCAATAAAAAAACGAGTACTTAGCACAAAAAATCAGATCAATATGTTACATACACTAACGATTCTAATGTTTCTATGTAACAACGACAGGCTTTTAAAACATTTCGGTAGTGATATATTGAACCGAACAAAAATCCAACTGTATTTAATAGCAAGTCTGATAAAAAAGTTCTTTTCAGTACAACTCAAAGTAATCCTTTTTCGTTCTTGTACCGTTAATGCTATTTTGTTTCAAAAAGCTCCGTTATAAATTCTAATTCTGGAGCTGGATTCTCTACAATACTTTCTCTTATAGAAAGGTTGCAGTTGTTGCATCAAGTGTTAGTGAGATAAGGGCTTTTAAAGAGCTCATTGAAAAGCCCGAGTTTCAATAGGGTTTACTCAAGCCAGAGTTAAGGTCTAATTAGGAGCAAAGTACGGACTCTGAATGATACGTAAAATTAAAGTGTATTATTACGTCTTTCTTTTTTTTTTAACTTGTATCCCGCCAAGAACCCCTATTCATTTATCGATTTTATATTGTTTATACTTGTAAAGAAAAATATTTCTACTAGTAAGTCGATAAAACTTCTTAACGAAGGAAATATTTACAAACAGCTTCATCCTTTTCCGTTGTAGAAAATTGAGTAACGGGTTTAAATCCAATTTGCGGTAAATTCCTTTCCTTCTGGCTATTAAATTTACTCCTCTAATGTTACCCCCGCACGGAAACAACTGTACATCATTTTCTAAAGTCAGCGGGAATCCACGTAGACGAAAATAAATGCAAACGGAATGTACTTAGCTCTCATTTCGGAAAATGAGACGGTATAAAAAAGACAATTTCGCGGTATTATGTCTTACATTTGGTACTTTCATTCGTTGAACGTTACGAAACGAAGAGTTGGGACAGTCATTATTGTTATGATACAGTCGAGAAAATGGGGTACTCGCCTCAAACTTATTACACGGAATCGTGCTGTGTTTCCGGCACCAGACGTCGCTTCACAAATTGAAAAAGACTCCTCTCGTATTACGTGGAAATATATAAACGTATTTTTGTATTTTGTATATCACGTTACATGGTTTGCAGTAGATGAACAATGAAAAGGAATTTCGATATTTTATTATTATTTTGTTTTTCATTAGTTCTCTATAGTAGATGGCACACCTTATATGTTGAATTCGATGCACTGAAATTTCATTTTATTGGTTTGTTTTCTACGGCATACTATTACTAATAAACAATCTACAATGTTTCCAGTGAAAATAAAAATGGTATTGCATTATACTGCCTGTGTTAGACAAGCGCCAAAGAAAGAATGCCGAAACATAATCCATTATTGAATTTCTTTGGGAAAAAAAGTTTGTCAACTTGTAAAGTACATAATAGACAATATGTAAATATATTATAGATATACATATATGAATAAAATATCCTATTACATAAATAGAAACGCAATTTCAAGTTATTTTTAACTACCTAATTAAAGATCTTACTGTAATTACAATCACTTCAATATAATTAGAGAAACAAAATCATGTTCTTATTCTCGTACATATTATATTACATGAGCGGCTTTCATCACCAGATAGAGCTTATTACGCCCATTCCATATTGATTTAGTATCGCTTACAAAATAAACTCGAGGCTTCTTAATGCCTACGTACTACACTTCAAAGCAAATATACAATGAGATCAACAATTCCACATCAGATTTCCCGTTTGCTTTGTAAAATAAACTCAAGAGAGCTGTTCACCGTTTTCTTGATAAATTCGCGCTACTGTTATTTCTTCACTCGTTCAGATCGGGTTGCATACAGCTATCGGATACCTACTCAACGCAAGGATGAGCTTATAAACACATCAAATTTGCGCGTTCGTTGTGCCCTCGCGTCGTCGCCAGCTTTCTTTTTCTTTCGAGGTGATAAACAGAGTGACTATTCGTTTTCAATACATATTCTCTTCCCGTTCGCTAGGGAGAAGTGGTTGCGCTTGTATAAACACCGTTGGTAGTATCAAGAGTAAAGTGCAGGATATATACGTTCAATGTATACCACTACATTATTTGCATTGATGTTCAACTTTAGTGTCTGTAAGTTATCAATGTACGGTCTGGCAGACATGCGAACGCCAAACAGCCTTATCGTAATGTATTGTTTCTGGTACGCCGTCGTCTGAATTTCCGCGTAACAGAAATCGTATTGTACCTGCTACCTGATACAACGTTTTCATTTAAATTGTGTTTGTAGCAAGCTTTCCGCACGTTAATGTTCGTTTTTCGTTTAATTATTTATTGATGTAAGAAGCAGACAGTACTAATTTAAAATCATATAGATCATTACTTCAACATTGGGTTACCTGCCGAATGATGGTTGATATAACTACTTGAACTGGATGGAATTATAAATAATTCAGTGAAACATCTAGAAATACAATACGGGAAGCTAATACAAAATCTCCCTTTTCTAGATAATGCCACATCGACGTAACATTTCTGTATAGCTCAGGATTTAGTAATGACTATGCCTAGAGATAGTAAATAGCACCAACACGTTTCTAATCGGTAAAACTCGAAAACGAAGAGTTAGGACACTATCTTTGAGAACTTTTTTTGTAGAAGATTTTATGCCTGAATTACAGTAGAACCCCGATTATCCGAGCTCCGGATTAACCGAGCCGATCTAAACACCCAATCCGTATTAACCGAGCTTCTAAAATACATACGTATGTAGTAGTATAAATCGTCGGGGCCAACAGGGAATCCTCTTGATCCGTGTGAGTGGTTCCCCTATTTATGTTTTTAGACTATTTTCAGCATGCAAATTTGCGTGAATGCAGTTCGTTCTTGTGTTCACTATAGAGAAGTATGCGTATTCGCATAATTATTTCGTTGGAGTTCTACTTAAGTGTATACGAACTGCTTTATTTAGATATTTGTTTGCCGTCTTATAATTGTACAAAATAAGCGTAAAAGAAAGGTCGTTCCTATTGAAGAAAAATTAAAAGCCATCAAAAGAATTAAAGCAGGAGAGCCACTTAAAAATGTTGCACGAGACTATGGAGTCGGTGAGGTAACAGTTGGAGATTGGAAGAGAAACCGTACGAAAATAGAAGATTGATGTATAAAACAAGCCTCTTCGTCTTCAAGAAAAAACTCAATGAAAAAAGGCGATTACGAAAAGGTCAACGAAGCTTCATTCATGTGGTTTAACCAGCAAAGATCAAAAGGTGTACCTCTATCAAGTCCATTTTTACAACAGAAAGCCATAATGATTAGTAGGCAATTCCCAGAGACACATAGGTTTACCGACAGTTCAAGATGGCTTGACCGCTGGAAAAAACGATACGGTGTACGTCAACTGTCCGTATGTAGATTAAAACTTTCTGCTGATGTGTCATCAATTAAAAAATTCAAGGAGGACTTTAAAAAGCAAATCAAAGATAGTGGGTATACGTACAATCAAATTTACAACTGTAACGAAACTGGTTTGAATTAAAAATGCTTCCATCAAAAACACTGGCATCTCGACAGGAAAAATCAGCTCCTGGGCACAAACGAAGTAAGGAAAAATTAACCGTAATGGCATGTTCCAATGCATCTGGCAAGCACAAACTCCCACTGATGGTGATTGGCAAGTTAGCACGTCCAAGAGCTTTAAAAGACATCTCATCCAAAGCCCTACCAGTTTATTACAAAAGTCAGAAGAGCGCTTGGATGGATGCGACCTTATTTACTAACTGGTCTAAAGAAGAGTTTGTGCCATCTCTGACTAAATTTTTGAAGAGAAACGATCTCCCTATTAAAGCCATTTTGTTAATAGACATGCTCCCTCTCACCTTGGTGATGAACTTCACGTAGGCAACATTGTTGTAATTTTTTTTCCTCCAAATGTAACCGGTATAATGCAACCAATGAACCAAGGCGTCCTCGAAAACATTAAAAAAATTTATAGGCGTTTATATCTTGAACGTGTATTAGAATACACAGAAAAAGAAGAGAATATGATCAGTGGGATAAGGAAGATTACACTGAATTTTTTTACTGCGTAAGCCAAGCTTGGGATTCTGTACGTGGCTCTACTATTAAAAAATCTTGGTCAAAAGTTATTGATATAGAGAACTATGACAGTGAAGATGATATTTCGTTAAATGAATTGGCTTTGAAATGGAGAAGCCGTGGAGAAATGTCCTCTTCAAATTTTGACAGCGAGACAGAAGAAGAACAACAAAATTTATTTGAATTAATGCAAAACTTAAAATGTTGCGAAAATGTTAGAAGACAAGACGTTGATGAATGGGTTACAGCAGATGATTTAAATGAAGAAATGAGTGTTGAAGAACTAACGAATGCCTTTTAGGAAACCGAAAAATCAGATGACGACGACAATGAAGCGGTGGATGAACAAGCTCCCACTAAGATATCCCATCAAGAAGGTTTTACTTCTCTGGAAAAAGCTTTGAGGTATATCGAACAACAATGAGAGACAACCCCAGCTAATTTTCTTCTTCTTAACAGATGGAGAAACATGGCAGCGAGAAAAAGATGATGATATGAAACAGCATAGATAACTATTTCAATGTTTTATAATATGTCCCACGTACATACTTATTTACATGTTAAAAACGTTCATGAACCGTTTAAAGTACATTTATGTTTATTTTTTAATAAATAAAAAATCAATCCGGATTACCCGAGTTTTCAGTTATCCGAGGAGGGGGTCCCCCTCGTGTGTAACCTCGGATAATCGAGGTTTTACTGTATATAATTCTAGACTGCCAAAACCATAACGAACTGCATTTATTCTTTCTAATTGTATCGGAAAAATTAAAATTTTGTTAGATACACTAACTGAATTGCTATTGCAGCTGTCGTTTTGTATTTAAACCACAAATAAATTTAAATTCCCACGTTTTCTGTCTGTAAAGCATTATACATATTTACAATAAGATATTGTAGCATATTGCATGCTGTACTCCTATAAGTACGTACTCTATTCGAGTTTCTATAACAATTAGCATTATTACAGCTCCTCATTAATTTATAAATTGGCTAACATCGCAGACAGGGAACAATCAATAATCGTACATGTATTTACCTTAATTATCTATCATCGCAAGTTAGCATTGTGCTACTGCTTATTACGGCAATTCTCCACTAGACTTCCTACTTAATAATTATAGCTACCTCAATGTGATAATCTATACATAATTTAAAGGCTTAAACCACTTTAGTGTGATGATGTTTAAACATGACAGATTTTAATTATTTAGAAAATGTTGCTAATAAAATTTCTTTTGTTTCAGGTGAGTTTAGTACATCTATTCGTGCTACTTCTTACTTCTAAATACAAATAGGAACTTGTAAGTATGTACAACATTTTAGTAGGGTCTCCTACAGTTACCGAAACTTAATCTAACATTCATAATCTCAACCTACACAATACAAACAGTTCTCGGCGACGGTGGGATCGTTATCAATTATTAAGCCTGTCTGCAATCGATCGCTTAAGATATGTATGTATGTGTTTGGTATTTATATATCCGAAGATGAGCATAATTAAATTCCTCAATTTACTGGAAACTTAAAAATAACATCGAACCAATATATGATGCAATTAATTATCACCAAGCTGTAAACCTGACAAGATATTAAATAGATGGTAGAGAATATGATATTATAGTGCTTCGTAAATATTGAGGATTACGTCACTGCTTATAGCAGTTAAATAACACTCTACAAATGTATCCGGCGTCTAATCGCTTTAAAAAAATGTTTCATTCAATGTTATTGTTATCATACCACATATTATCTATTCCCAATCGTAAAGCTAGCGCTTTAATTAAAATAAGGCACGCACGTCGTGATTTCTAATATCCAATATAATAAGCCGTAGAGATAACAAAACGGCAAGCCTGAGGCCGCA
Source organism: Holotrichia oblita (assembly GCA_023690525.1). Taxonomy (NCBI): domain Eukaryota; kingdom Metazoa; phylum Arthropoda; class Insecta; order Coleoptera; family Scarabaeidae; genus Holotrichia; species Holotrichia oblita. The sequence continues at coordinate 16,521,863 of CM043020.1, read as the reverse complement.
TATACGGGTACATGAACTTTTACAGGAACAAAACTAACGACCGATACTGAACCGGCATCGCGGCACAAAAATCGCTTGAATAGAAACAGAGAGAATAATGGGTTATATAAAACTGGAAAAAAAAGGTATCGCACGCGCGACTCCGGCTACAAAATCCATCTTTGATAACTGCAGCCAGCACAATGTTTGCTGTTTACCGTATTCATACGTAGACTGACTATATTAATTTCACTTATATTTGAATAGTGCACTATAGAGTTCTTTGAACTCTACACATGAAATAACTCGCTAATAGGAACACGTAAAATTTATATACAGATCGTTTAATAAGCTGTCGAACATGTTTATTAGATACGATATGGATTTAATTAATATTTTACTGATCCTGAAGAGGAATACATTTTTTTTTGACGTAACTAGCAAAGTAATTAAGTAAAATTATGACAGTTATTAAATTACCAATAGATACCTTTAAATAGCCCATAGGAAAAAAAATTCGAACAGTTTAATAGTGGATGTCCGAGTAATTTGGAGGATGATGCAAACAAATAGACCACGTCGATATCAAGCAATGCATAAACTCAAGCAAACCTGGAAAGGCTTCTGGTCCAGATAAAATTAGAGTGGTGCATCTAATTTTATCTGGACCAGCCTCCTCAGGATTATCAATGCAATTCTTTCACATCATCTTTCTATGATCCTGAAGCATTTTGATGTCAATACACTACTTGACCGCAACAATTTCCGTGCTGTTTGCTCTCATCTTGTAATTCAATAATCACGAAAGTAGTCATACTAAACAAAACTGAAGGATGAGAGATGGCTTTTTGACTGAGTGCCAGCTGCTCAGGGTATCAGAAGCTATTAGGGAAGCCTTAAAAGCGCGCTAGACTATGACTGACGTTTTTTTTGGACATTGAAAAAGCCTTCGATACGATCCGGCATCGAAAATAATCAGTAGATTGCATTTTTTTTTCGATAAAAACCATCAACTGTGGTCACTTACAGCTTCCAACTTGTTCCTTAACTTCTTGCGTGACCTGCTGAAAATATCTCGGTGTGATATTATAATAGGTACTTTCTATATAACATTGATCAGCGAACGAATCATGTTCTATCTAAAAAAAAATTAATTGTGATTCATCCCCACTACAACAAGATTTGTGCTCACGATTTGTAATCCCCTTTCCCCCTTTTTTTCGGTTCAGTATGTTTAAAACGAACATAACCTCACTTCTAAATACGCGTTATGTGACGGTTATGTGTGGTGTAAACAAAACCCCTTCTTCTTTTGTGCGTTCTTTTCGCAATGCTAGCTGCTGAACATGTTCCTAATAAACATTTTATCACGCTTTGAAAATCATGATCCAGAAATTTTACAAATAGAAAGCAGCTACTATATGTTGACAAGACCTCGTCACAAAGGCAACAGCTAATTTGCAGAAGAGTTCAGGCAGATTTGAACGCTATATGGAGGCTGGTCAATAAATAGAAATGTGTCGCTATCAAATTTGTTAAGAGAAGACTTCCTTATGGACTTCCATCTCACTTAGAGCTGCTTAATAGACTGACCCTCTGTCATCGGTTGACAGATCGATAATTTAATTTAACGCATGAAGGCCACTATCCTGCGAAATGTGGAGGTATCTACATAAAATGATAAGAACTGAAGTAGTCAAAAATGTCAGACCAGCAAGATATGGACGCAGAAATCTCGAATAAACGCAATCAAAATGTAGCTTCCGAGAATCGTGAGTCGCAGGTAAGATTAAGAGAGGACGACCAACCATAAGCGGGACTGACAGAATCAAAGAAGAAGCAGGGAGAAAAAGAATGATATGGGAAGGAGGAATATGAGAGCTAGCACAAGACAGAAACCAATGGAGAGAAAAATGCATGACTTCAGAGCTAAGAAGGAGAAAAGAATTTAATGCAACTAAGGCTGTTGTTACTGGCTTGTTTTGTGGGGGAGGAAGGGGATAGCTGGCCGTAAGATGAAGTTTCTTTTTATTATGTCCAAGTATTTAATATGCAACTCTTTTATGGTCAAGCCTATGGAAGACCTAGCTAAATACATTGGCCACTTCATAAAATAAAATTTAAGAACTGAGCACAGATTAATTACGACGTAGGTGCTACATAAATTTCTAATAAAATACTGGACAACATTGGCTCATCATCTAACCCAATAGTAGACTAGCATTTCACGCGAAATCGATTCACAAGTCTACACTATCTAGGATGCCAAAAAGAATGAAACGATAACTTTTTCAAACGCCTGAAGGTCTTCTCTCAGAGAGTACGGCGCTAAGGAACATTTAATTGAGTATTGGGAATGAGAAACTAATGTACCACCTATATAGCTTCATTATTTCCATTATTTATTTATTTACTACTTTCTGAATTGATTGGATTGACTAGCTTATCTATCAGGTAAAATGTTTCCAATTAACATATTTTTATGACTACAATGGACCAAAGCCAAAAATGATAACCATTCTTGACGATATCGAAGGGTTTTGCTTCAAAAACATAGATGGACCTCCCAATAATTGAGCTGCTGTCTGCTGTTCCTCACACAAGCAAGTGGTTGTTCTATTTTGGCCAATCTACTACTTACTCTACTTTGTGGATAAATATCGTTCAAGTTCTGAAAACTATAAACGATCGATTACCAGTTGTTTATCTTTAGAAATTTGTAATGCTTGTTCTATTCCTCTTTCTTACTTGATTCTCATGCTTCCAAACGCTTCGCAATTTCTTTTGAATTTTAAGTTGGATTGGGGTACTACGCTAAAGCCAAAATAGATCATTTATCCACATCATAATCTTCTCATTTATCAAATCATATATTTACACATAAATCTAGCTCGCTTCTATAAAAGTTTAAGCAACCTGTATACCGTTTACACATATACATGTTTGTCTAAATGCTTTGTTTACGTACGTAATATTTTATTTACATACGCATTATACCTTATCATCGGCATTTCTTTTTTCTTTCATTTTTATCACCTAGACTAACGAAATCGCTGCGAAACCAGAAAAAAAAATCTGTTAGCACCGTCGGTCTCAGAATTGTCAACTTCGTCGCTGATATCCAAATCCCGCGTCCCAGGGGTTACGAAAGAGGGTCCGGTATAACTTTACTGCTCGTCGCTACCGTTACCGCTGAGCAGTTTATTCAAATATTTGTGTAAACGTAGTGGAGGAAGCCGTCGAACTGCGACGTCACCTTTAAACTTTAAAGCGTTCATGTTTGATATGCTTTTGGCGGGGATATGAACGTTTTCTCTATTTCTCGTTGGTCTTTTTTCGGCGCTGACATTTTTGCATAATCTCTTTTAAAAATTCAACGGGTTTATTGAAACTTATACAGGCGTTTTGCGGAGAATATACGACCAAGCCTGTTTTGGAGAAGAGTTTTTTTTTGTAGATGAGCAACTCTAAGTTTATAAAAATTCATAAATGTAATTAATGTTAATTTAATAGTATCCTTCTCTTTAGAACTCTTTCATGGGAAAGAGATTCGTTTAGCTCTACAACGATGGTAATAGGAAAATCTATAGCATCTCTTTCGTTTAGCTAATTAAATGGTATCTAACGATATTTTTATGGCATTTGCTAGACCTATGATTTGGCGTGATCACAAGGATGTCAATCGAATGACTGCTAATTTTGCTGCAAAGACTTGTTTGCTGCAATTCGTCAAATTCCTCGTTCAGAAGCTCAATGAATACCGAGTCCTATCGAGATTTCTAACCAAGAACACGTTGATGCAGGAACAGGAGAAGATGTTTCAGATTTTTCAGACACCAATACAACCTAATAAAACAATTGTAATTGGACGACCAAATGTGTGATGTCAAGTTACCAAAAACTCGAGCAAAAATATTAACATGAAAACTGCAGGGATGGAAGGTATTAGCTTCAGCTACTCGTATTTCAACGACAAATAACTATGATTGGTCTAAACTGAACTTATTTAATTTATGAATTAATGGACAAATTTATCTTGGCCAAACATATGTGGAAACTATGCGCGGCCTTCTTGTAATAAGATTTTGGAGCGTTTCAGGCTGAATATTTAGCCACTCATTACCTAAACAGTTTCACATTTCGTTTTTGGATGTAACGCACTTTGTTCGAACACGACGGTCAAGCTCATCCCACAGAAGTGCTATTGGATTCATATCTGGAGAATGAGGTGGTCCAATCATAACATTTAAGCTTTGATGATTTTCTTGGAATTTGAGATAATCTTAGAGACACCATAGAAGTGTGTTTATGGCCGCTATCCTGCATAAACTGAAACCCACGACCAATTAAGCGCAATCCAGCTCCTTCATGTGAAAAACACCCTCAAGCTAATATTGAGGCTCTTCCATGTTTCACTGTAGGTACTAAACACTCAGGTAACATTCTTCCTTCTGCAGATCTCGTCACAAACACTCACCGTCTATTACCGAAAATTTGAAATTTCGTCTTTTCACTCCATGAAACGTCTTTAAAGTCTTTCATAATCCAGTTGTTACAATTGATGAAAGGACCATTGCAAGCGTTTTTGTTTATTACCTTGCTGCAAGAAAAGTTGCCTCCTTTAAAAATATGCTTAACAGTACTAATGCCTAGTTTTCATTAGTAGAATTAGTAGTAGAGTACCATGGACAAGTACTAACTATCATGATAAGTCTACCAATGTAAACGGAAGTGGTAGAGTAGAGTGCTCAATTTAGAGTGCTCACGATTTAACACGGGGATCAAATAGCATATGTACATATGACACTTAGGGTGGGTTTATCAATGTGAGGATAAATAAATTAAATTGCAGATAAAATTGTATTCGTAAGATAATTACAATGAAACGTTTGTTTAGTGTTAAATAGAAGTTATCTGCAAGATAAAGCATTGTAGTTGCTAAATCTTATCTGCCAGTTAGCAATATCTGTCAGTTACTTACCTAACACTTTTATCCTCACATTGATAAACCCACCCTTAGTCACAGTTGTACCAACTTATAGTTAACCTTGAGTTCAACTGAACCGTTGATGTAACAAAAAACAGCCTTAAAGCTTTGAAAGATATCTTCTAAAGTGTTAAGGATAGGTATAGGCTGTCCTGCATGAAAGTTGTTGCAATTTGAAATTTGAATGTTCCATACTGAGGGGCTTAGAGGGGCCAAGACATAATTTTGCTTTATTTAATTAATAATAATTTTATTTGCGGTGTTAATGCATCTCATAACATTGTGTCATATTTCTTAATTTCTGGAGCTACCATATCTAGCAGAGTCTCAACATTTTCTGGACTCATTCGTGGAGACTTTCGGTACTCTTCTACATCTTCAACAGCAAGTTTCCTTAACAGAAACGCAGAAGCTCCGTGACTACGTCTTCTTCTTATCCAATCTCAACACCATGTTTCCTTTATTCGGTTTTGTTCTTCTTCAATAGCTATGTACAGTTATTTCTCTAAGCAAATCACCAGTGACATGTACCAGTGCTTTTCGCACAGATTTTAAAATTAAACGACGATGGTTAGGATTCCTTCTTGGTATTTCACTCTCTTCACTCTATACTATCACATATCTTCTGTATTCCACCAGTACCATACTATTTGCAATTTACGTGAAAACAGGAACTCTATCAAAGTAGGTAGAGTCGAACGCACTTTTTAGGTACAAATGTTATTATAATTAATATCTAAAATCTAACTTCTGCAATGTTTGACAGAGATTTCTCTCGATCAACAAATATGTATCCTGCCTGGATTCAACAACTAAAAAAAAATATTCAAATTAAGAATAGAATTTCATGATGACACACAAGCATAATTAGTACCTCCATCACAACTTGAATTACCTACTTTTGTATTCACGAAAGGAATACTTGCTGCCTGCCTCTGAAATCAAATGAAAATATTTAATCAATAAGAGTATTAATATTACCTTTTATATTATTATACTTGCGGTGGCAATATCCTCACTTATATGTATGTAAATGACCGACGAATTAATGTTTTATGAGTTTTAATTCATTCCTGTTTTATTGACCGTCAGGTGGAAAGATATTTAGGTGGTCAAAGTTCTCCATAAGCCGTCAACACTCCTGGTTTATGTATAATTCTATTCATCTTTGATGAGCTATCAGTCGAAACATAAATCACATACGCGCGTTTAAAACACTTTAAGCTCAAGTATCATAGGTTATGTTTCTTGTTTATATGCTATCTGCTTGATAACTAGTTAATCAGTAACTTCGAATATCCGACAAAATATCCTACCGATAGTGTAGCCGAAAATAATTGTGACACGTCAAAACAGAGTTGTCGGTAAGATAATGCTACTTGGCATGTTGTACACCTGAATACACCCCATATTAACTAGAACCCGTTTCGTGTGTTCCTATATAAACAGTTCATAAACTCCTCCAAATTAACAGTTTTTTTTATCCAAACAATTAAATTAAATTTCACATATTTAAACTACAAATTCTTTAACATAGCGTAAAAATGTCAACTTGTGGAAACATTTCATCGTGAAATATGTATCGTATAAAAAGAAAAACGATAATGTCCCCTATTAAAATTGTAATCAACCGTTCTACTGCCTAAAGTTACAATTTTGATGGTCCGCTATTAACTACGAATAGCTTAAATCGTCCCGAATCCATTTCGAAAGGGATCTGTATCAAAGTACCTTCGAAATCTGCAGCGTATAGTTCCACATTAACATACAAACGACAATAATATACCACTTTATCTTACCATTCAAACGTCTCGAACGTTCCACCGCGCTCCCATACCCTGTTTTAAATAACATGCCCGTTTTTCGGAAAAGTTTTCCACTACATTTGCTCCTTTCTATGTATCTATGCAAATTAAAAACATATATAAACGATTCTTAATTTAGACATCGCCGGGAAACCAGATGGTTGGTTGGCTTTATTCTTTTAACGAAATTTTAACTCTTTGTCGACTGGGAAGAATGTTCGTAATTTATCTTGACTTTTTTAATTACAACTGAATTCGGCGTACATGCAAAAATAATTAAAAAGTATTCATCGCAGACGACGGTTTGATTAATGGTGTAGTTATAAAAATGGCAAAGCAACATTGTAGAAGATTAATAGAAATTCACGAAGGAATCGTGCAGTCTATGAAATAGATTTCTCCACTAATTTATGTACTATCAGTTTTTTTCAAACTAAATCGTTTCACTTAAAATTAGTGGTGTTTTTTTTTAATAGATCCTTGCTATGGGAATGAATAACTCCCTATTTATAAAAAATTATAATCTATGCGTTGAGAAAACTATACACAGTAGACTAACTAACAAAAGGCAATTACCTAAACAGCCCACGCTTTCCACTCTAATAATTGAAGCTCAAACTATTACCATTTTATATTAGTATGAGACAAAAATAATAGAATGAATTAATCAAATCAAGCCGAATCTACATCTCCTATCCCTTTGTCATTTTCAAATCAGATCACCTCTATTTCGGATGCCCACCAGAATGATTTATCAATGGAGAGCAGAAAATTGCTTCTGAAGTTTTAGAAATATATCAGTTCCATTATTTTCTCATTAAATAATAAATGTTTCTAAATTTTAGAAATGCACCCGAGTTTGATCTTATTTCGACAAACAAAAGACGATATCGATTAAACAAAGCAGAAATTATAAAAAATCATTGTGAAGAGACAAGAAAAACCATTTCAAATATGATTCGGTAAAAATTAACGAACGTCTAAGATGATTTAGAGGTTAATAATGTTCACCAGAAAAGGTATATTTCGATAAAAGATCACGATATACCACTTCTACTTCTGATTTAGCTGCATGACCTTTCCAAGCGACCACTACTATATACGGTGATATACACCGCTTCCAAAAGCAAAAAAGGAGTCTGCACAATACTCCAGACTGAAATGAATTTCATCTTAAGTGGAGGCTAAACATTGACAATCCTAAATGTGCTGTCACTAGATTTACAAGCAAAAGACCTCTCACTGATGACAATATATTTACCAGATCTGGACCCCTTCTAGTTATTATACTTGAAAATGCTATTAGATCGTAGGCCAATCTTTTGCCGGCATGATAAGAGATTAATAATCAAGTTTAACGCGTCTAAATTAATGTTTTTATCCTTCTAATGAATCAGAATATTAAACGCGCCCACCTTTACAAAATGAAAATTCTAACGTTTTCTGGTTCGTCAAGAATGTTTAACCCAAAGATCTACAAGTCACATCATTGAGGAGGTTTATGGAAACTGCCAATAAACCTTTATATAGGATTACTTCATGCTGTAGCAAGCCATTTAACTGAACTTGATCCTAACCACTCTCCCCCAAGTAGAATATTCAAAAGAGACATACAGATTCAAAATTATTAAATTCCATGAACTCCTTTGTCTACACTATTTTAGATATACAAGTGCTGAGATTACTTTTACAACTTGATGGCTGCTCCGTAAGATTACCCCCAACCCTAGTAATGAGAAGAAATTCCTAGTTCCTCTCTTCATCGCAACCTAGTAATCTACCCACTTCAAGATTCCTAAGAAATTTCATGTTTCATTTAAGTATCATAGCTTTGATTTAGTATGGCGTTAGCGTTTCTTATTTAGTTTCGTCCATCTTTCCTCATTGTTTAAACTTCTTCCTTACCTTTCAAAAATGGCCACGTTTGCTTGCCTTTGTTGGAAACGTTTGTAGGCGTTTGGAAACACCAAACATAGCTGCACATTAGCTCCCTTTTTTGGCATTTCATTTAGCATTGGAATACTCTGGACAAGTTTATAGGCAAAGCTATATGAAATCAAAGCTTTTAGAGAAGGCTAGCTGTCAATATATGTAAATATAAATGTTTGTTAGTTTTTTCACCTTCTTCAGACTTGCTCCCACGTAGATGTCTATGGTCTATGTATTTTTGCCCGAAATGGAATGATTTTAAGGCTCTTGAGAAATTAATGTCCTGATCATGAACTCTGAAGTTCCATCCTTTTATACTCCTCTATGCAAGAGAAGAAATTTAGGTTCAAATGTGGGTTTTGCATTCCTCCCAGCTTGAAAAAAACACCATCAATGGTCCTAACGAACCTTTGGCATGTCTAGAAAACTGTTGTGGCTCTCTTGAGAACTCTATCTAAATAAATGTGTTGTTGTATAGCACACAAGATATACAATCAACTAACTAAACTAAACATCCTAGCTAAATCACATCTTAATGATCATTTGAGATTAACAATAGTTATTCAATGGCTGCATCGAGTCTGGTAGATAATTTTGTAAATTAACTTTGGACATTTTTATTCCAGAATAATCTGTTCTTTCATCAAAGATTAAATTTGAAAAATACAAGCTTTTAGCGTTACAGTTCTAAGAAATGTTGATTGGATAGTATCTACGTCTACAAATCGTAGCAATTTCTACCGATTTACTACCAGATTAAGAAAAAATTACAGCAAAAGTTCCAAATCGCGTAACTCTCTTATTTGTCACTTTCTAAGTAATGACCGTACTTCCGCAAACCTATTACGTCTGCATCCGAACTAAATCCCGACGAAAAATTCTACACTTAACGAACAAACATTTGCGTTTTCAATGAAAAATTGCGCATTTCCCAGCACGACATTGCAAAAACTCGGATTGCAGAAAAAATTTACCGAACTTTGACTTCGTATTACTGCGCATTTCTTTTCGTCTACGTATAGTGAAAGGAATCTATGCATTGCACGAATCGATATTGCTTAATTATACTCCGTCGCCCAAGAATTTCAATCCTAAACCGGTACAATACAGCAAAGCAATCTAGGGAATAACTGATTAATTCGAATAAATTACGCGAAAGGTAATTCAAAGGAGCAACGAAAACGACGTTAACCTCGTTGGACATTGTTCGAAAATAATAATGGAATAAATAGCAAATGGAAAAAATCGCTAATTTCGACGAGTTGCGTTTCTATTGTTTTCTTTTTCTATTGAATATTGTATTTTTTCATGTCTTGTGTTTTAATAGCCGGGAGGTGTTGTTATTCTTCTTATTTCAGTGAGAGTTATTAATTTTTCAAAAGCAGAAAATAAATCTTGTCTAGACGGGTCAATACCTACACATATATAATACAATATCGGTATTTACTTATTTCAAGGTAGGCTATTCAATCTGCTAAGTGATATTTCCTTCGTACATTTCGTCCTTTTGTTAAATATTGACTATACGTCTTGTAGTGCTGAAAGATTATATTTTTTCATTACTTTTTACGATACATCTTACAATAACAATGGAAATGCTAAGGTATTACCGCGTGAACGATGGGAATTTACAGCAAGGTAGATGGCTGTTGATTAATTAATTCTCAAGACAATACGCGGATTTCTAGACGCTACAATACGTAAATGTTACTGAACTAAATTGAAAAGGTTTCTGCTTAATTCGAATTCAATTCCATCCATTTCTACTGAGGAATATAGCTCAACATTACTTACAATCTTTATTTAGAAATTTATTGATAAAGGCAGGCATTTTTAGCAATTCATATCATCAGATAAATTTTCAACCATTTCAAGAGTGTGTGGTTGCGTTTACAAATTTCTAGATCTTTCATTTGTGATGATCTAGGAATAATCTAGAACTTAGCAAAGCTGTCTACAACAATGTGGCAGCTTTTGTTCAGCTTACGTGATTTGTAAATCGTTTCAGAATTCATGATTATATTCCAATTGGTTTTGGAGCAAAATTGTGCATTAAGTTACAAGTTCTCCTCCCCCTCTAGAAAGCTTCCTAATATTTACCTCTTGAACCACTTGAACAGTGCTTTCGTTGTTGTTACAGCTATTACAATTGGACTTCGAGATAACGAAAGAATTTTAAACATTGACGGACGACTGGCCTCTCGTATGCTCGTATGCTATCAGTTTCAAAACCCTTCTCGCAATCATTAACTTTTCTTTCTTGAACGAAATAGAAATCTCGCCAGCTTACAGACTTAGAGCCCCCACTACTAGGTTTATAATTTGAACTGTACTCTATCCTCACCAAACAAGTGAACTGATCAGATGTATACATTTCCTTGGACCGACGCGTAGAAATTCTTACGGCAGCATCAAAGCTATTGTCAGATCTGAAATTGCTGCTAGGCACTGCTCTTACAGAAATACTCTTCCTCGCGTGAGACACTGTAAAACTCTCGGGTTTCGTCCGAATGAGGAAAGACAGTCGTTATAAGAGCAGAGACAGTCTGAGATTACTCAGATGGATCTTAGCCGGCCACTACGCATGAATAAACACATGCATCGCATGGACCTAGTAAACTCTCCCATGTGCGGAAATGTGGAGGAAACTCCAGTCCATCTCCTTGCCGACTGGCCAGCAGCAGACAGAGAGAGAAGGACATACATACTTTAGGGTCGATCGATTAGATGGTCTCAGAGTAAGTAAAGTAGCCTTCAACCAGATTGCGGACTTCATTGTCCGGGTGCAACCTAGTTTACACGCCCAAAGGCAGGCGCAAAAATAAAAGGTCGATCAGTTCTATTTCTGAGCATACAGTTAAAGACGTTAAAAATCTACTGCAGAAATGATCACGTGTCGTATGATCAAATACAATAACTGAGCAGTAAGCTAATGTCCTCTTCCTGAAAAGCATTAACATGTCTTTCTAGTGTTTTTAGATTTCTCGTAAGGGTTATAGCACTAGGCGATGGTCTATCTGGATCCAATTTCCCCAAGATGTTAGATAAGAGGATTCTCCCACACACAGCTCCTCTTTAAGAGTTCTTCTAGTAAATGCCATCACATACTTGCTTAGAGTACAAAATCCCAAACTTCTATGGATTTTGAGCATTTTGCAAACTCTTTAAGCACTTAACTTACGTAATACTAACATTGCATTAGGTTAAGGTTATATAGATTAAGTTCGAAGGTGAAATGATGACTGAAAGTCAACTTGGTATGCAAAGTGACACCAAGATATCTCATCTGTGGTTTCCAAGATAACCTTTGTCTTCCTCAACCGAGATAGTAGTGCGGGAAAGCGCACCATCTGTTAGTAGCATTATTATTACATTGTTGCATTCAATTCAAATAAAATAGATTAGATTGAAATAACTAGTTAATAAATTTATTTCTTTGGACTAAAAGGTCCTTGTTCTCAGTGTGTGGGAGTGTCGATCTGTTCTACATCGTCTGCATTCTTGCCTCTTAATATCGAGTTAATTTTAAATGCCAAAACTACAGGATAGTCTTACGTCGCCATTTTACAATGCTTGTCGTAGTTGAGTTTTACTTCCAGTTATCTTTTAGTTTTGCTGTCTTTGATATTTCTTGTAAGATTTGAAAATGTGTTACTAAATCTCCTTACTTGAAAGCTGCTGTTTATTGAAGAGCAAGTCTCGGCAACAAGTATGAGTCTGACTATTGCCACATGAAAGCTGTATCGTGGCAAAAATTGTAACAGTTATGTGTTTGGATTTAATACAAAATTTTTATTTCAAAATTGCAATCCTTCTGTTACAAATTCTTGCCAGCATCCTATAGGGAATATCCTACAATGTCCCGATAAATCCCAAACATTTTAAATAAACCAGCCTATATATGCATACTAGAAAACTTAATTAACATAACATTTCGTTACGGTCAATGTTGCCATTTTATTATTTATCTGGGCAATGAGTAGCTATGAACAATGCGGTCAATACATTGTGTTATAGAATTAGCGTGGTCGCGGTGGCCTATCGCACGTTGTGGTAATTCCAATAACCAGTTGATATAATGCTATATGTAGGTATCTGTCGTATAATCTGAATTAATTTACATTATAAGATTAATGCGCATTTCCTGCCATATTACGATACCTACGCATGACAAGACGAATTACATTATCCAATTGTACAAATCAAATGACTCAACATAGAGAATTGTATACAGTGCACTCACTATTTAAGTTTTAAAATTTTTTTGTTTATTTAGGAATTCTTGTATTCGTCTGCAGTCGAATATGATTACATCGTTTTTATCTTAAGCAGGAAATAATCATATCGATACATGTTTACCAATAAGTTTAAGTTTCTGTTTTATTGAATAATTTTATACAACTAGTTAGAGGAGTCACAACATTGCATGTAATTATTGAGTATTTAACATTATACAAAGTAATAGCCGGAAATGAATATTTTTATTAAATCGGGTACGTGCATAAGATTAGCATGCCATAAATATTTATTAGAGCTAACGCACTGCACTTTACCATATACATACATACCTACATATATGCGCTACCACATAATCATGTGGTAGTGCAAATGTGGATATGAGATTTCATAAAATATTGATATGACTGTAAATGAAATATGATTACGTGAAATTTATTTTCTGTGCAACTACAGTTTTTATATCAAATCAGGTAAAAAATTGCAAACCAGCCAGTTTAGAAATAGCATGATGGATATGTATAATGTGATAATTAACTTATTTCCTTTCTATTGAAGTTTTAGAATCTGTTGAAATTAATTTACATAAAAAACTCTATTGAATTGAATTTATATTTTTGTTTGGCCAGCATTTAGTTACATTATAGATGCAGTTATATTTCTTCTAAAGAAGAAATGATCCGATTTACTTCCATGAAAGTGATGGAGGTACGAGGGAGCGTTTTTATATTCGCGGAATGAGCGGGTTGTAGGGGGGTGATTAGGCGCATTGGGGGCGTTGCCTGTGCAGCGACTCATAATTAGTATAAATACGAAGTTTCATTGTTATTAGACAGTTAGTCTTTGAGCTATCGTCAGCCAAGTAACATAATCAGGAGTGAAAAGTGAAATATGGAAAAAATGGCGTGTTCGCGTGCATTTTTGGACCTCTGTAATGAAGGCAAGGATGGTGTATTGAGTCGAATTGTTACTGGAGACGAAACTTGGGTTCATCATTATGAACCTGAGTCCAAACAAGACTCCATGCTGTGGCATAAAAAGGGCACAGCACCTCCCAAGAAATTTAAAGTGTCACAATCAGCTGGGAAACTCATGGCAACGGTATTTTGGGACTCGGAAGGAATATTGTTGATTGATTATAAAGATAAAGGTGTTTCTATAACCGGAGAATATTACGCTTCAATATTAGAGCGACTAAAAGAAGCCATTAAAGAGAAAAGACGGGGAAAATTGACGAAAGGTGTGCTGCTTTTGCACGACAACGCGCCCGTCCACAAGAGCCGCGTTGCGTTAGCTGCCCTGCATTAGGTGGGCTTCGAAATTGTGAATCACCCACCCTACAGCCCAGACCTGGCCCCGAGTGATTATTACCTGTTTCCGAAAATGAAAAAGAGCTGCGGGGTAAAAAATTTACTGCCGATGATGAAGTCAAGGAGGCAGTTTCGGCGTATTTTTCAGATAAAGAGAAATCATTTTTTTATTAGAATATAAATAAATTAATTGAAAGATGTGAAAAATATATCCGTCTTGCAGGTGAATATATTGAAAAAGAAAAATAATTTGGTTTTTTTATTTCCACCCCTTATCCCCCATTCCGCGAATATAAAAACGCTCCCTCGTATCAGGCGTTTTGTTCTGCAGTTTTAATCAAGTGCATGATACCATTTCTTCTCTCGTGTACTAATCCTATATGAGACCATGTTTAGATGGCTTCGATTCACTCCCCCATATTTATATTATTAGTCATGAGTACTGTGGGACCGTGAAAGTTTTTTCCCTTTATGAGAATATCTGGTAACTTGACTGAAGGGGTTGGTCCGGTAAAAATTCGACACCATTTGTAGAATATTGTTTCCACTTCACTTAACTATGTCAATATTTTAATTTTCTATCACTTTTACGGTCACGAAGTCCTTGGTTCTTGCTCCACACTACCACATGCCCTAATATTTCGTTAGATAAATTCATCAATTACACGAAGTCTAGTGTTCATACACTGTTCATACTAAACCATATATCCTAGTGCTTTGCCGCGACTAAATTGTTTACAGCCATGGCGACCTAAATAGGGCACCATGGCTTCGCATAAACAATGAGTCTCAGTCACTATAGAAAATAACGAAAGCCGTTCATTCATTTTGCAAAAAAATGGTCTTACTTTTGCAAATCTATTACTTGGAAATAGGTTATTATTGTCAAAACACTGAAGATTAGTTCGAATGATGCATCATTTTCCCAGGGCATCCTTCTTATCGAGATCGAGATGTAACCACTAAGAAAAACTGTAATTTCTTATATTGTGGCATCATCTTAGGTGTTTACGGGCTGCATAATTGTTTGTATAAACCCTAGTGATCAAGTAACTTCCGTATCAAAAATAAATTTGTGAAAAACTTCAATAGAGGCATTTAATGTTCGATTTTTCCTCAAATAAGTCTTGTTATGATGCCTAAGTTTCTGTTTTCTTCTCGCTAATATAGATAATGCAACAAGACAAGATAAATCGAAAGGAAAACAAAATAAATTTGGTACTACAACCATACACTATCCATCTTCCTATAAATAAGATTGATGACGTAATTAAATAAATTCAGCGAATAGTACATTCTTTTGTCTCGCTGTTGGATACGCACGTATATATACAATTATTTCACGCATTCTATTTCTGTACGCAACCCGAGTCTCTCTCTGTTTGTGTGCTATTCAAAATACGAGGCATTATATCATTTGGTAACTCAGTATTTATTATTACACGAGTTGGTAGTGCTGAAAATTACATATTGGTCGTTGTTTCCAACTAACCTTGTTTCGTTTTTATACTTTGGAAAACAATAATATGTAATGTGTGTGTATTGCAATTTTAGTACAAGTAATTAAATGAACATTAATAACTGAATAAATTCGATTATATCAATAACCTCGTCCTATTATTGGTATTAATATTTCTAACCGAAGAAAAAAACAATTTTTTGAGACGCAATAACCACCACTTTAACTGTCGATATTTTTATCTCTCTTTTCCGAAATTTGTGAAAGTACTCAACTCTGTGTTTCATCCTTCTTTTTATAAATATCTAAGATCTATTTATCGTAGCACTAAATTTAGCTAATCTAATCTCTTCTGTCTATAGCTGTTGTGGTAAGTTCTCTCGTTAATTTGTTTTACAGGTATTACATGCTCTGGTCAAAAATCTGAAACCAAACTAGTTTGTTGGCTTTTCTATACCACTTTTAAAATGCCATCTCCCACCAAATTTACGAGCGTCTGGACCTGAAAACCAAACTGTATTAACTCACAGAAATGATATTTTTGCGAATTTTGAAATTAACAAAACGTACAGCATAGGTAGATTAAAATTTGAATTAGAGAAGTCATTTGTGCTGTTCATTTTTGCAGAGAAATCATGAGATATTTCTAACGTTGCCATAGCCCTTCTGGTGTTGTTGAAAATTTGTCTTTTTCGATGTTGTTTTGATGATCACATTGAACCACCCTCTTTCATATCAGTTTAAGCGTTAATTTGAATTGGGGTTTTTTTACATAAAAGGGATAAATTAAAATTATGTATGTGTATGTATATGTAGAATAACTTCCTTAAGCTATTGTTGTCAAAATGCTTATATTATTTATACAGTTGCAGATTTATAAAGCGTAACAAGTCTTATGAAGGAATTCTATAGGTAATGCTAATGCTAATGTAAGGCATTGTTATAATGATTAATGTGACGTGTCAGCTACCATTAAATTGTCAAAACAAGTTCCTGAAAATGTATCGACACGTTAATAAAAATGCTCGCGAGCGAGTTATACAGGCATTAGAAGAGGGTTGGTTTTATACATAAATTGGGAAAAGTTTGCGTATTAGACTTCATAAACTGTAAGTTCAAGTTTATCAAGTAAAGAACAAAATAGGATGAAGAACAGAGCGTGAGCAGAAAAAATAGAACGGGTCAACAAACTAGCACAACTGATGATGAATACATTATGCTAGTCAATTATTTTAGAGAGTATTTTTTAGGATTACGGTGAGTGGTTGTGCTAGTAACTTTCCAGTCAGCGTAGGAACTGTATGAAATAGAATGAAAGATGGTCAGCTTTTTTGCCTTTAGTATAGAAACCCTTTTTGACTGACGACAAGAAATATTTCAGTGTTCAATTTTGCCAAGAGTTTTCCAAAGTCTCTGGAAATTGTTTTCTGGAATGAAAAAATTTTCTAGTTATATGCCGGAATGCCTTCCGATATATCAACCACGAAATTGCCGATAAGAATAACAATGTGTTCCTAATATCAATGCTGTGGCCGGCTTTCTGTAAATATGTCGGGCATGTTCCACTCTTTTTAAAAATGTAATGTTACCATTTGTTCACATATTACATTCAATACAATTTATATTCCAGCAAGACCATTCATCTATCCACATGCTCCGTGTTGTGCTAGACTTGTTCATAGATAATAATTTTAATAAGCTACATTGGACGTCAAAAGGTCCAGATTTGAATCCGATCGATAACATCTGGGGTTTATTCGTCAAAAAAATAAAAATATTCATAACACGTTCGACCGAGAAATAATTTTATAAATGCAATTGAGAATTCGTGGAGCAACTGTTTACAAACAGTTTAACGTTTAATTCATTGACTCGGGGCACGTCTTTGGAAAGCTCATAGGCCGTCATCATCAACCAAACCCGGTAGTCGGATGATGATGAGGGCCCATAAGCTCTCGAAACACGTGTCCCGAATTAATGAATTAAACGTTGTGGTGTTGGTAATGTTACCAATTTCTAATTTGCATCCATGAGCTCACACTCCTCAATATAACATAGCTGTAGTTAATATAAAAACTCAATTACTTTTTTGAGGTTAGGAATAGAATCACTACTGTAGCAAAAGACTGCGGATGTATAATCTGAATTTGTAGAAAAGAAAACCTTAATACGAGAGTACTTAATTGTTTTGAAAAAAATACACTTTTGTTTTTTCTTTTCTATTAATACAGTTTGACTCAGAGGTAGACATAATAATTGACAAATATTATCGCTGCTGCATGACAAAATATGGAATACACCAGCCACTTATGGTACGTGAAAGGATGGCTAACCATTTCATTTCGACTCGTTTCTATCGGATTAAAATCTGAAGTTGTACCACTTCACTTTTTATGAAATTAACCTTTTAATAAAGCATTTTCTTCAAACATGGCTTTTCCGAACAGGCAATCACATTAACAACCACATCCCATTACGAAATATTGGTGGAATTTATATGACACATTCAGGATCAAAAGACCTTGTGTGAAAGGCTAAACACGGAAAAATATTGAACAAACTAGCCTTTCGTCAAGACGAATCACAATTTACTTCGCTTTTTTTTAACAAATCTCGTAATAACCTTCCGTCAATATGAGGCTATTTTTCGTTATTTTTTTCGTTTTGAAACAATGAAATATCGCCGTAATATAAAAGAGAATTAATAGTTTAATAAGTAGCGTATTTATTAAACTGAAAACACAGCATAGACTAATAAATGGTTTTTATAAATACATAATTTGTATCTGTCAGATTGAAAAAATAAAGCCGATATAAATAATAGTATTTTTAACCTCATTCTCCGTAAAAAATAATATATTGACAGCCAATTTCCATATCAATAGCCAACGAATTTACTACGGTAAAGTACCGTAGCGACTTCTCCTCCCTTTTTTTGTTAAATTCTTCGTTTAAATGACCTTTGACGCGATCGATAAGCGCTGTTCAACTTATAAATACCAATGACCAATTAATACTTTATCACTTACTACATCGTTCGCCGAAAGAATTTGAATTAGACGCGTTGACTGCGGTCGTTTTTTTGCCGCCTAAACGTAATTTAATTTCCAACTTCCAGAAAGGTAAGCGAATTTATTTTCTTTTCGGGTTTTATTGAGCGATAAAAAGATTTTTATTGTGGCGTTTCAGACGACTTTTAAAGCTCCAATTGCTGAAATTACTATTCCGTTCGACTTCCTCTCTACAGCCAATGCAATTCTGAAGCAATTATTTCAAAACGAAATTAAACTGTCAGTTGTATATCACCTACACTGCACGAAGGAAAACGTCAGAAAAATGTATTAAAAAATTGTTTTTGTTTTTTTTGTACTATAGTTGGTTGTGTCAATTTGTAGTTTTTCTTTCGGAAAATTTCGCTTTAGATATACTAAATTGACGTCTTCCAGTAACAAGTTGCAAACACGAAAATTGGTATTTATTTTTTGTTTGAAATAATGTTTTCAGGGATTGTATACAGGATGTTCGGCTTGGTTCAGATTATTGATCTTTAACAATGAACTACGAGAGAAAAAAATCTATAATCAACATATTATTCAACCGTACGGTAGTCCGTATAAAACTTAATCCACTGTAATAATATTCCTTTCATTCCATAAACAAAGCAACTCTTTAAGTAATCGTAGTAGACGGAGCTAATATTTCTTCAATGATACGTATATTTCCATTAAACGAAGTTAAAGGAGTGTTAAATTTTTCTCCTTGTCCCACTTTATAAACAAACGACTAGTTGGATCATTAAACTACAAGACACACTTTGTATTTATTAATCTCCGTGAAATCTAGTGGCAGCATATTGAGCGTAACACTCTAAGGCCATCATCACTTGTACAAATATAATTAATTGATGGCTCTTATTAATTTATAAAAACACCGAAGCGAAACCGAATTAAAAAGACGTCCTGTGTCTAAGTGATCCGCGATAAATGCAGATAATAACGACATAAAACAAACACAGTTGAATCTATTTAACCTTTGGCAGTTTTTATCACGGATTTACTCGACAAACAAAATGTATTGTATCGTCATTTGCAATTACATACAATTAAGTAAAGAATATGTTATCTGTTACTGACCTACGCAATTTGATTACACGTTACAGTGAAATCCTTTTAGTTTACATGTAATTATATACAATATATTATCTGACAAAAATAATGCTAGTCTTATCATGAGAAAATATACAATAATTTTCCTGTATAGAAATAGATAAAGCACTCTTTATTCAACTATCTCATAGTTTGGAGGGGTTATGCTACCTTTGATACCAAGGTACAAGTTATTGGAAGTTCAAAATAGCAATATTGGGGCTAAATTTTTCTGATCTTCTTCTTCGCTATTAAAAGCCAGTACATAGATTTCGAACCATTCCAATATTATTAATATCAATTACACAACAAAATCAGTTATATACCAAAAATTCCCTATTAATCAGTAAGGAAACGTCCCATTTTATACATTAATTACGTTAATTGGAAAACTGGCTCTATAATTATTGCTAAATTTGAGCATTTTTCCTATTTGATGGTGCGAATTTTTCGATCATTAGAGCCACAGTTATGCACGTAATTTTGCAGGGTAGAAATATTGACTGAGACCCCGCACAAATGCGCTTGCCTATCATGAAACTAAGCATTAAGGATTAGCTGACATCTCACATAACTCACTTGACGATTCTGCGCAGCCCAACACTTCGGCAAGATATGAGAACATACCGAAAACACCATTGAATATACGGCTTTAGCCCTATTCTTCCTAAAACATATCAATTATGAAAGCAATCTAAACAAATTGGTATGTTGCTGACATTGCACTGACATATCACTGAGAAAGGTGATCAGAAAGTGAAACTCGAAAGAAGTTATCATTTAAGTAGACTCATAAAGGAAACAAAAAAATATGCATGAAAACTGCACGAAATTTCCGTACGATTAACCGCAAAATCTTGCCATTGAAAAATAATATAGGTGGAATGAGACAA
Source organism: Holotrichia oblita (assembly GCA_023690525.1). Lineage (NCBI taxonomy): Eukaryota > Metazoa > Arthropoda > Insecta > Coleoptera > Scarabaeidae > Holotrichia > Holotrichia oblita. The sequence goes on along the minus strand of CM043020.1, from coordinate 16,501,120 downwards.
GGTGAAGGTACTGACCAGAAATCGGAGAATTAAACATGGCACACACCTGGGGAGGCTGCTCATTAAGCTTTTTTAAGTTGATTTTCTTCATGCTCTATCGATTGAAATCTGACATCTTTTTTGTCAATTGTCTAGAAAATTATTTTGTAAAATCTGCTTGTTGATGTTTACCTGTAAATCTTGAATAAGTGCGTCTAGACTTTGATTCTCGTTTTTCATCAATCTGCATCCCAAAAATCGCAGCCAACGCAACATTTGTAAGATGCTTAACTTACAACTGCACACCAATGAAGCGTTCTACCAAAGTACAATTACCAACTTGTGTACTATGACCAAGGAATTGCCTGAGACACTGGATTCGGCTATTCAGCTGGACAGCTGAAAAATTTTTTGCGTTTTTGTCCATGAGCGCTGAGATCTTTGAAATTTGTATTTAAATTATACAGACATTTGGAAACCTCACAACAATCAAATCTTCTGTATTGTATCCAATCTGTTATATCCAAAATAAACCCAATTTTTTAAAATACACAACCTTCGAGAATTTGCTCTGACCACAAAAAAGAATATCGGTCCCTCCTATCGAGACACATATTTGTGACTTTCCCTTACCAGAAAAGGGTGAGCTAATGCAATGTTAATTGGCCTGATTATTCATAATGTGATAGATTGCTCCTATCATCTGACAAAAATTAATTTCTTGCTTCCGTGACTAGTTTTCAGAGATTCTCAATCCTTTACTACACCAATTGTCAGAACAAATGTACTTTCAAATGAATTATTATTGTTATTGTGCTAGATCATGCTTGAAGTCAACTAGTGAACTCTTTTGCTTCGATATTTCAGCTTTTGTTGTCACATTTATAGTAAATCATATTTTTGCAACAAGATTGACTGATCCGTGGATCACACAGACATATTTTAATTCTATTGGACAAACAAGATGAGAAATATGAAAGAAGGAAACATTGGAACTATTTTTAAATAAACGCAAGTTAGTGGAGGTTGGTGACAGCAGCGTTTATTAGTTCACTAGTACATAGATGACTGTATGTCTCTGCTAATCTAATTTAATATGAATCATTTTGTTTCCGCTATCATCTATTTCAGCTAAGATAGCTTCAAATATTTTCCACGCCCTTACTGGGTTACTTCAGATTTATAACATATACGACCATTGTTTTGAATATTACTTGATGGTAATAATAAAATTTGATGACAAGCATGCATTTAGTATCTACTAGATCTAAAAGCTTCGACAGCAAAGTAAGTGTTAAAGATCAATTGTGTAAGCGTGCATCTACAGCACACACAGCAGAGTTTTCCAAGGATGCAGTGGTAAAGACTAAGTATTGAATTTGGAAAACGTTTGCTTAAGTTTATCTAATTCTTAAAATACAAACCATTATTCAACGAAGACACCAAGAATTGAAGAGTTTAAGAATCATTGTCTTCAAGCATTTACAAAATTTTAATTTAATTTAAGTTTTGTATTTTTAACATTTCAACGAGAAATTGAAATCATGGTATAACTTTATTTGTACAAACAGGTTCCAAGAAAAAAAAATCATCTTGGCAAAAGCATAATCATATTAACAATCACGTTTCGCGTACGCAAAAAAAGAGATTTTAGACTTGTTAAGCATTTAAACATTGTAATAACATGTTAATCTACACAGAGGTAAGGTGAGACTTTCAATAGTTTTCAGGGCGTGCTACAAAGTGCACTGTCGCACCCAGAACAACTGCAATGCACCGACACACATCTCGCAGGCCATCGACCTTTCGCACACTATACATACGACCAAGTCTTCGCCATTTTTAGCAACATCGAGTCAAACACTGACGCTATTATGACACATTGAATAACTGCGTTCGCGAACACGAGAGACTACGGCGTACGATCCGATTTGACCTATTTTTTTCTCGCTTTGGACCGTTTATCCGCCCGTTTGTGTATCAGATCTGTTCTGCAAGTTTTGCAACAAGAAAAGACATTGAAGATGTAAAGCCGCGTTCGCATGAGATGCGGCAAGTTATTTGATAGCAATAATTTATTATATTTAATCGTAGAATCAAATTAAGAGAACAAATCATACACCAAAAGAAGGCTAAACATATGGCACAAATATACCAATTGAATGAATTGAATGAAGATGCTATTATAACACATTTTGCGTCATATAATGCTCAATCCAGACCTACATGTGTAAACGTAGCCTAACATAGCTTGTATCAAAAAGGAAAAACTACACTACCAGTTGTTCCATGTCGCTAATTTGTTTACGATCGCTCTTTATGACTGTCTGATTGAGCGACTACAGCACTAAACAGATGGTTGTAAATATACGCCACGCAAGAAGAGCCTCTTATATTTTGCGTTATGTAGTACGTGTATATATTACTTCTTGATAAAAGAAAAAGCCGCAGTCCCAGACGGTGTAATGTGCGCTAGAATCCATAAACGACAGTAATAAAAGCAGTGCATCGTATTAATAAAATATTTATTATTGGTAGTATTTCATTGGGTAGTAGCATTAAAATAATCCTTATTTTCATTACACGTGGTGCATATTCTAGACGAGAAATGAAATATCAACTTTAATGTGTTGTTCTACCTTTCCGTCTTCTCTGTGGTCTTTCTGCCTTCACGACACATTCAGATTTTAAAACTAATAAAGGCTTTTTATACATATATGTATATTTAGAAGGTTTTCTCTTGACTGCCACATTTTCGATTGTGAGCATTGGTTGAGTAGCGCGTTCGTCAATAAGGGTGGAAGAGATTTAGCAAAAGTTATAGTTGGGGAAGCTATCTTTTTCGTACGATTGCCAATTATTTTTCAACTAGTTTTCTAAATTCAATTTTAAGTTCAATTTTAGTATTCTCATTATCCGCACGGAACCATCACCTGTCGCCAGATAAGAAACCTTATCTTTACCCACCACCTCTTCTCGTAAAACTTGTTCAAAGCCTCCTGAATAAATGACATGTCGCAACGATGTATCTAGAGTTGGAGTTTGAAAGTAAGCAGAACCATCAGTGAAGGAGTTGATAACGCACGCATCTTCTAAAGGCTGATATTGAAACGTCCACCTCTCATTTAGGACAAGCAGGATTAGGTGCGGTGGTGAACATGAAAGTTTTGCAGAAAAAAAAACATAACCTTAAAACCGTACATCAATGAATCTAATCAAACCAAACAAATCAATATCTGTCCCATAGAATTTTGTGTGTTTTGTGGGGGAAGCATTACTATCTATCAATGGTGGTCTGTATTAAAAAATTAGTGTGTGAAGCATTAAATTGAATCAAATACGTGCAGTATCATATTAGCTCATAACAAACTGTTTATGATGTTAGTGCAGAAATAATACAACTTGCATTGATTCGATTGTTAATTAGGAAAAAACACAATAATTGTTTGATCTACAACAATAATCACCAACTTAGTTGGAGAGTACGATACTTGATACTCTTTGAAACGAGCAGAAACAGAAATTTTCTCAATTTGCATTCCTAATCAATTGGAAAAACTCGGTCGACGTCTATCGTTTTTGACTCGTTTAAGACTTTCTACAATGTATCATGCTTGTTTTGCTTACTTAAATATACTCCAATCCCACTAACCATTCACAATATCGCGGAATGTGTAGAGGAGGCAAACGCAAAAGCATTAACAACACCAGGCATTATTTAGGTATTTAGGAAAACTAGTATCTATCAATTTGATGCCACAATTTCTGGTGAACAGGACTACCCATTTTAAGTAATAAAGATAAATGCAAGAACTGCTTATGAGTGCAAAAAAATATTGTAAAGGTCTAGTTGCACCACCTCCAGCAAAGATAAAAGATGAAAAAGCAGTGAAGTATACAAGTAGGGAAAATGAGAAAAACATAAAATTTGTCAATGAACCCAAAGTAACTATAAAACCTAAAACCCAAGATAAAAGCTCCATTATTACTAATTTTCAAAAAAAATGCTTTTCTTGAAAAGGAGTTGTTAGGCTAGGGTAGTTACAAAAACTAAAGGATTCCAAAATTTTCTAATGAACTTTCTAAAATGCTTAAAAGAATGAAGAAAAACTGATGCTAAAGATAATTTGATTTCAGCAATTAGACAAACAATAATTGCTTTATGCTCATCCAATTTCCAAAGAATATTTATCAAGTCGAGGAGAAAGCTGTCCGCGCGTTGGATTTCGCATTTGCTAACGTTAGCCCAAACAAACACGTGTTCGAATGAGTTAACGATTGCAGTTTTGGCGCCGATTCATTACTCTAGATGAAACTCAGCACCTCAGCAGTTGCCATGACAAAAATCCACGAATTATGGTTTCTGCTTAACCACCCTCTTTACTCACCTAATCTAGTCCCAAACAACTTCTTTGTATTCCCTAATCTAAAAATTGCGCTTGGATGACAGAGATTTTCATCAAATGAGGAGGCCATCACCTTCGTAAACAGTCATTTTGCAGTATTTGGACGGGTTGAACCAAGCTAGCAATCTACTAACATTGATATTATAACTTTCAGATAAAAATGCCCCTTTTTTGTAGGAAGGTAATTCAATTTCCTTTACCTATTTGAGAACTGCTTGCTCATCATTAGGTCTGACGTCTCGTTTGAGAGAACCAAACAGGTGGTGGTGGCATAACTATAAACTGGATACGATCACACCTTCTATTTGAATTTTTGGTTCAATCCCGTAGTGTAATATGGTACTCGTAGTTGTTTCTTAGGCCATAAGTTTCCTGTAAGCAACCTCTAGAATCGAAACATACTGACACCTTAACCGATTGGATTTATGGAGATAACTATGATTGCAAAGAAATATTTTACAGCTTGATCGTAATTTTAAATATAAATCTATGTCTAAAGGGTTTGATTAAGGTTGCCTAACAGTATACCTATATTTTTATCGGATTATACTCACGTTCTACTTTATGAAGATATTCTACACCAGCACACTTTCAATGTATGTATGTACTAAGCGTTAATGTATCAACCATACACACAGTTTAGTTTTATTTGTTAAAACCGATATGTAATAATATAAATTTTTCCGAAATGGATACCTGCATGTTGTACATAAATACCAATTTACAGTATCAACTGTCGAAACAGATTATATATGTTAGCATTTACCGCCATAAACAGCATATTTATAACCCTAGTTGTGTGAACGAATACGAATAATCTACTCAAATTAGACAAGATATAAGACCATAAATACCTGTTAGTGAACCAACCTACATTATGTGCGATGTATAATAACGCAAAATGTGTAGAATGTGTAAATTATGAACACGAATTATGAATGGATTATTACGTTTTGCATTTCGATGCGACGAATAAACTTAACCTTCATAACCTACGATCTCATAAATAGCTGTCACATAATCGACGTGGAGTGCTTTGAAAATGTAGTTCGATATAATAATTTTAGTAATTGAGGAACTGTTTATAAAAGCAATTTTACATTCCTGAGGATTTTCAAGAGATGCATTATAGAAGACGTTAAGCACAACCAATTACTTACAAAGTGTAAGTTTCTTGCCCTAAGAGGTCGATTTTTTTTTTTACAAGATTAGTAAACTCTCTATCGACGTCATACTTTGAAAGTTCTACTTATAAATCTAATATTTTTAAGCCTTCTATTCATAAATTTAATATTTACGTACATTTACAAAATCTGCATACTTACCGTGACCATCCTTTTGAACGTACATTAACTGGAACCAGAACAATGGTGTGCATTTGCACAAAGTGGGTTAATATTATCGGACATTATCTACGCTGCATTAGCATATGAAACGATAGTTCAACTTGCATGGGCTGCGAATTCTTTTTGCCGTAACCGACGATGTCTATCAGAACTAGAACGGTCCGCGCGCAGAGATTTCACTCGCCATATTTGTCGAATGCAATGAATAAGCAGAAGGCATGTGGCTAATTGCATTTCCATCAGATAAATATTAATAGCTTTCTAAGGTGTAAGCCGCTATTGAAAAATGCCCCGCTATAGACGTGCTTAGTCACATAAATCGCCATACTAGGATTAGGTATTTTTATGCGAAACTAAGAACAAATACATTAAACGTGATTAATTGATATTTTGATCGGATCGCTCCAACAGATCAGAAACATTTTGACCGGCCAATTATTTTGTGAATGATTGCCAGGATGTGGAATTGTTTTTAACGGGTGATATGTTAATGACAATAATTCTATAAATAGCTATAAATCTTCGGTGATAGATTATTCCTTCTGCAGTAGTTGGTAATTAAAATAACTAATCAACGGATTAATTATAATTGCACAGAGAACTTAATCATTATTGCACCAATCTAAATTACTACTACAAAACATAATGAAATGAATTAATTACATTTGTTACACAATTTAATATATCTAATACTCGTAGTACTATTTATAATGATAAATTATAAACGACAAGCTTTACTGTGATAAATTGAATCTGAAAGGAAAAGTCTAAACCGGTAAAAATTAATTGTTTTTTCATTTAATTTCTATAATAAGATGCATTATAGGGGAACCGTAGGGAAACTGCATCTATTTATCTCCCTTTTTGATTTAAAATTTTGAATTTTTGAAATGGTCATGAAGCTAACTTGCAATTTGACAGTTTATTTTCAGATATGATTTTAGAATTATGATACCGCAAAAATAGCAATTATAACTGCTTCAAAACTTTTAGTTTAACATAATTGATACATATGTCTTATCTTTCTCAAATTAAATACAAAACCACCAGTTGCTCTAAGGCTGGTCAAGTCCGTAAGCCTTTTTACCAGCATCATGAGAGTGGTTCTTCTGTCATAGATACGATTAATATTGAAATCTCTGTGGATTTGAGCGTTGCTCATGTACCAGCTCCGGTTCTGGAGAATGTTCAACCGTTTCACTTGCGATTTGCTGGCGCTGGACTAGCTCGGGGCTCCATAAGTAAGAATCAATCGGAGAAGCACCACATAGATCGTTAGCTTGATCTTTAAACTCAATGAGCTTTTCCAGCACAGGAGAGAAAACACAAAACACAGGAAATAAAAATACGGGGAATATCTTTTTAGGTTTTGCTTTAAAGCAAATTCTATTATTTTGAAGAAGTTCGTCAAAACTTCTTCAAAAAACTTCTTTTTAAAAGAAATAAAATTCGCTTTAAAGCTGACTAAATAGAAATTTGATTCCATTTTTTGTTTAGTCAGAGTAAAATTTCAGATAATAAAATAGAAGAATAAATCGTCCTTACAGTTACTACAGATGGCTATTAATAATTAATTGGAGTCACGTGAAAAGGGGCGCTAATTTTTCTCTATTATTAAAATAGTAGCGTAAAAAAGTAAGCTTGGAACTTTCAACGTTTATTAAACACCCTCACCAAAAAACTAAAAATGTTTTATTCCAAAGAGAGAACCGAGGGAGAGAACTCTTGTTTATGATTAATTGATCTACACATTGCAATGTATTTTTGATCCATTGTTGCAAGTTGATAAATAAGACAATATGTAAATTAACTAGTATCAAATACTATGTAAATATACAGGGTGTAACGATATTCACGATATACAGCATGTTTAGTTTGCCCGTAACCATCCGTATCTTTACATTTTTAAATCGAAGAATATATGATCACATTTTTGAATTCCCTGGGGGAGGGGAGGGGAGGGGGGTTTAAGGCAACTTTATATCATATTCAATTATTTTGAAAATTTTGACATTTTGCTCTCTTCAGAAAAATGCCATTATTTCGATAACGGAAAAATGTGACATTATGAAACTTAACATAACGTTAGAAGCATCTCCTATGATGACAGTAAACAGATGTAGACCTAATTACGTTATACAGAGTGTTCTAGAAATCAGTGTCTTTTTGAAACAATTGAAATGCGAAAATCCTCATTTTTTCAAATTGAAACAGTATATTTTTATGGGTTAGCTGAATGCGAAATTTAGTTATCTATTAGTTTGAATAAAGTATGCACACAGTTAAAATTAATGGTTTTAAAGATATTTCAAATTATTTCTCATTTCTGTATGTTGCTACGTAGCCGTGTTCTTTAAGTCTACTTCACGGATTTTACGTCAACACAAACTCATGGCTACCATATACATTATTTACAGGAATTGTCTGGGAATGATTTTGAAAGTCGTCTCAACTTTTACCGGTGGATGTTATATGAAGAACGGAAAGAACCAGGTTTTCATAATTTTCTTTTATTCACGGTAGAAGCGACTTTCCATAAAAGCGGTTACGTTAATAGGCACAATTTTTTTTATATTATGATCGCGAAAATCTATTAATACACGTGCTGTAGGATTTGTATTATAACCGTTTATGGTTCCTATTTTACAAAAAAAATGGTCTAAAGGACCTTGGTTAAATCAACATGTCAACATAAATTTATAATTCCTTATTTTAAAATCGCACGATAAGTGTACCAATGAAGCTAGAGAAAGACATAAACTAATAAAACACGGTGGATTTTTTGTTCCTATTACACGCCAAGTGGAAATCCATATTATAGCTTCACGTACAGTTTCCTCTACGACATTATGTTTCTCAAATAGTGCACATTTGAATTAATTACTGTCATTCAGTGTTCTGCTATTTATAATATCAAATAAGTTTTTTTCGTTTTTAACAAAAACGAAGAAGTCGTACTGGCTGTGGAACTAGTGAGCTGGCCTGTTGATTTGGCTAGTTTTATAGCATTCGAAAAATATTTACTGCATACTTGTGTCATCTGACAGGTGTCATAGAAGCAATAATTTGTTTGGTTCATTGCTTGTTTACGTACGCCTCTTGCTCCTCTACTTTAAAACTCTCGCGTTCTGAATATACTGTGGCGTGCTCTATATTTTACTAATGGAACTAACACATATTTGACCATATTAATACTAGTATTATATTTGCTAGTATGTAT